>QBDW01000501.1:0-132499 GCA_003261595.1 Maconellicoccus hirsutus | reverse complement strand
TGATCTCAATTTTCAATATTTCGAGGAAATTTCGACGTTTAAAGTTGAGCATGTACGTAAATATTTTTCTTCAAAAATTGTTCTAAATTTTTTTAAATTTTTTTTCATGAAATTTATGTGAAAAACCTTCAAGAATCGAATGAAACCGACCACCGATCTCAATTTTCAATATTTCGAGGAAATTTCGACGTTTAAAGTTGATCATGTGCGTAAATATTTTTCTTCAAAAAATGCTCAAAATTTTTTTTAATTTTTTTTATGAAATTTATGTAAAAAACCTTCAAGAATCGAGTGAAACCGACCACCGCTCTCAATTTTCAATATTTCGAGGAAATTTCGATGTTTTAAGTAAAGAATTTGACAACTTTAAACCCTCTCCTGTAAAATTATGATTTTGGCCAAGTGGTCCCTTTTCGTATGCGCCCTCACATATTTTATGAAATATTTTCAAACGGAAATTTACCACGTGTATGGCTTGAAAGCCCTCAGCGTGGTTTCAAACAGAAGAATTTTTGGACGTCTCCATCATCATTACCGATTATTTCCTTCTGCACTGATTAGGTTAGTTGTACCATCCTAGTTAATTCACCGTTTCCATAAAACTCACCTTCGCGCCAGTATTGAAATTCTCTAAGGGTCTATTAAAATCTGTACCATTGTTCGGTACCAAAATACCTCCGAAATGAGCGCGTGATGCTATTCACGATGGCCACCTTTCAACGCAAAAATTCGCCCATTTATCGAAATCACACTCTGAACAAATAAGCTACCAAGATTTAGCCATAATTGCGAATATCTCGTGGAATCACTCGGCGCATAATCCACTTCCAATCATTCCACTTCGTCGGTACCTCCAAGTCAAGACGCGATTTTTGTGCGCTGATTAGTACACTTCAACTCGTTGTGATCACTTCATGCATCGTAATCACACCGAAGCTAACGATTCAATCGGCCGATATCAAAAGATTCTCGAGATTTTACGCATTTTAACAAAATACAATTCGTATTTACTGTTTAGCTCTCGCGGCTGGCGCGTTTTCGAGCTAACCTGTAGATTATACAAAGGAAAGAGGAGCAAAAAGGCGAAGAGAAGCTTACCTTTTTTTTCGATTGTATTAGGAGAATATCTCATCACGACGGGGAACTTTCGTATAAAAATACCAGATAGCCACACATTGCGCGTTTAGGTAAACAATCGTTTTCAGAACCACCTGTCAATTGTATTGATATATACATCACGGTGTTGTGAATATAATAGAAGCTTTTTACAAGGGGTGATAGCAATAGGTTTTTTATCTCGTTCTACCTCCCGACATATATCTTCTTGCGTAGCGTTAACGTGTATATAAATTCGTTTTTATATGGTTTTGACAGCAATCTTACATATCTTTATATCTACTCTATATCTGGGGTAAGAAATGTAAAAAAAACAACGCTTCTGTGCCTCATTTTCACGTAAATTTTTCGCTCGTACCGGCGAAACAATACACTTCGTTGTATCAAATCGACGGGGTGACTCTGAACCGTATAATCTTTCAATTAACGTGCTATTCAGGCCCCCAGAGAATTTCAGATATCGCCGGAGGCTTATTAGGTATCACGATAAGATCGAATTTTTCCAGTTCCTGAAACATTTACCCAAACACGTTGATATAAATTCACCGAAAAGGTGACACTACAGCAGTTAAGCCGAGACAACGCTAATTGTCGATTCTTCGGGTAAACTGGTTTTTTTATGTCTTCGTTCAGCCATTTTGTCGTTAATTTTTTCTTTATTTTTTTTACCTCCTAAAACAAATTTATTACCCATATACGCCGTTTGTTTTTATAACACTACGCACCTTTGAGTCGTATTAAAAATTAAGTGTTAAGCGTAATTTTTTATATTTCAAAACCATTCCGAGATGTGGTGAATTTTACGACGTCGCTTTGAGAAAAAAGCGCGCTGGTGTCGATTACATAGCACAAAGTATTCGCTATTTGTTAATAGAATATCATTATAAATTATTGTAAACATTTTAAATGACCTATTTAACGATACACCGACGTAGCAAGATTAATCAATTATGGCGGCGGTACGTCTTCGATTCGGATACCGTCGATATGTCAAAAGTGTGAGAATTCAATCTCGTTACTTTTCAATCGTGTTATTGATGAATGAAAAGTATAAAAAAGAACACAAAACAGGAATTATTTGCCGAACCGGCAGATGAACCGTTTCAATGGTCTGCCTTGGACCTAATAACGGTAAAAGGACCGTATTGTGTGTTTTTCTCCCGAATTATTCCATATTCTTAGCGTCGTTTCGAGCAAACACAATAACTATCATAACTCACCCTTGTGCCGAGTCTTTTACGCCGGTTGAAATAAATATAGATAAACATCTGATAATTTCAGAGACTATAGTGTGTGTAGTTGGAAAAAAAAACGTGTTTTTACGCATTTTTTAATTTCCATCTTTTATAGATGCTTATTTTTTTACATATTTTTTCTTCTTGTACCACACACGTTAGATTATCAGCGTGGTTAACCAGTTAAAAATTTAATTAGTCTTGGAGAAAATTTTATGGTCTTTTATCAGATTAGGACCAAGTAGAGGTATCGTCAGTGAGAAGGGTTCGAGGCTAGTGTTCTAGCCCATGCCCAAGGAGTTTCCCCTCGTCTGAGGATGTTTGCACTCTACATGACCTTTTTAGAATCACGACTTGAAGCCCCACATTGAACGTTACTTTGTAAAAGTGAGGGTTCTGTTGGTCCTCAGAAGCTAAAAATCTTATATCGCAGGTGACCTGTTCTTCCTGTAGACTCATGCCCTTGCTAGTCTACATATTTGGTACGAAAGCAGGAATTACCAGAGTGGAGTTTCTGTTTTGTATGGAAGAACATATTCAGTTTGCTGTTTTTCTGGAGCTACTTCACACTTGAATCAAATTTGGGTGAGTTTGGAAAAAACATTTTGGATTTGGTACTTGGAAAATTCATAAAATCATCGTCAGAATTTTCGTTAAAGGTTATTGCAATTTTGGGAATTTTATTGTATTCAAACAGTGATTATCCATTCAACATTAGTCTTCAATTTTGACTACGTGTTTAGTCGCATTTTCCCAATTTTCTGTGTTTACTTCCTTCATACTTTATATCGTTAATTTTCTGGAAGTCTTATTATTAAAAACACCATGAAGCATCAGCATGCATGACTCCGTGATGTGATCGCATGTCACTCATAAGCATGACATAGCACTATGGCAATGACTTGTCATCTATGACATGTTATGATAATATGTCAAAAAAAACAAAACGTTTGTCATACCCGAATATAGTTTTCGCGAGTGATCGGGGGCGCGATGACTCTGTATTGCTTAAGCAGGTCGAAAACCATGCCTGACACATTTGTCTGGGCGCCGGGGAAGAGGATGACGGGGACGCGCTGGAGGCATGAGTCCGTGCGAGGCATCCTCAGCATCGCCTCGCTTGTCAGAGCGGGTAATTATGATAATATGTGTTGTATGAGAAAATGTGAATATAAGAAACGTACAATACGTGCATAAAAAAGGACAGAATAAACATTTATGAAATATAAACAATGCTGCCAATTTGAGCTTCAAGCTCTGATTAATTGAACACCCTGTATCACGTTTCTATTTCTTAAACATAGAATCCCTGTTGACTTCATGAATGAATGATTCGATCATATCTCGTGTATCTTTTTCGTCGAGCTTTTCCGCATGGATAAACACCACCAATGCCTATACTCCCAATTGACCGCGGCTGGCTTTGATAAACTTTCTAGAAAAGCGTATAAAAGTTACTCTCGCAATGAAAAGATGACATCATCTCTATGGACATTGCATTCCATCACCCTATTCCTTCGTCGACACACCGGAATATCGAGTTATCCTCGGACTCGTATCAACTGTCAAATTATAACCATTGTGGCTTGCTTTAATACTCCTAATAGGGGTATTTCTCCCGTCCGAGGGCATTTTTCAATCACGTAAAAAGTTCGAGGATACTCCGCTGCGTGAAATTTGTCTCGGAACACGCGACTCGCATCACCTCGAATGAAATTTGCGAAATCTTTCGTATCCATTGCATCTCCCGAAGTTAGCGACTGCAAACTGCATCATTCTAAATATTCCACTCACGAAACCCAACGACGCAAATCGTAACCGCTGAATAGCTCTTCATTGCGATAAACCTCTTTTCGCATACGTCCTTAATACTTTAAAGGGATCGCGAACACGGTGCGAATTTTTTTAATCCCGCAATATGGCGTTTGGTGTAATTTCCGATACCATTTTCCGCATAGAATATTCGCGTAAACATTTGACACGTTTTGACGAAATTTCTCGTCCTTTCGTCTCGAATATCACGTATTGTCAAAAATGGAAATTACACCATCGAAATTCAACACCAACAGCGAGATTTTTTCGATAAAATATTTTAATTAAAATAAGTAAAAAGTATCGCGAATACGGATCGTAAAAAAAGCAAACTTTTTTTCTCGACCATTGGCAAAAAGTACAACTTTGGAAAACTTGCATCCGACGGAAACCAAAAGCACTATTTCACAACGCGGACAAAATGTCGACGAATAAAATAGATTTGAAAACTTTACGCCAAGTCTAGTGTATCGAATGCAGGTAAAAACATACACTGTAATTTGATAAATTAGATCAAGCTGCTGCCTTGGCTCGTTTTTTTTCCTTTAATTTCTTCTATTATTTGCACCAGTTTCGATGTCGCCTTTAAGTAATTACTTCGCCGGTGACGTTTCACTGAGCTAATTGTTTAGTATTCGATCAAGGTTTCTTTGTTGACTTTTTCCCCAAATAGAATAACGTTTATTCGAGAATGATACGATGTTCGACGAGCATCGGTGAATTGGCAATTTCTCAGAAATACCTCTTTTGAAAAATTTTTATGGAAAATGGTAAAATTATTCCACCGAATATCATACGCTGTGGAATTTTTCTTCGCTAGAGTAAAAAAAAAAACGGATACTTCAAAAGGTATATAAAATATATTAAGCTGTCATAAGTTGTCATTAATTTTGCCGTATAAAGTAAACAACTTTTTACTGGGTCGTTTTAGCAACGTTTTACTTTAATATTTAAATCGTCTATTAGGGAAAAAAAGCACAATTTCATCGATTCGCTCTTTTAACATAAGAAGCCCGAAGGGGGGAGTAACATTTCCAACGTGCTCAGCGTATACAATCGCTGTAATGGGAAAAGATTACAATTCCGCAATTGGGTTACACTGCATAAGGTGGAAAAACGACGTGAGAAGGTATAAACAAGACAAAATCCACCCTTTGCCTTTGAAACGATAGGCAGGATATTTTATTGGCATGAACTCCGCGATGTCTGGTGTGATTGACAGATTATTCGAGGCTACGAGGAAAACATGATAAGTTGTCACATTCGAGCGGAACCTCGTCTTTGAATTGTCATTCGTAGGCAATCCGCATAGGTTTTTTGCTGATGGAAGAAATACGACGCGAAAACCCCATCGAGATCGACCCGACGAGGGTAATTGTGATGGAAAAATTACCTCGTTGTTATAAACTTTCAACTTAATGGAGCAGTTTTGGTAAATTTAAATATTTACGGGGTTGTACGTATTAAGTCTAAAGCTCGTTTCGATATACTGCCGAGTTTCTTCGAGAACGATACTTTTTACCAATTTACGATCGCGCTATCTTCTCGCTTTCCAGATGATGTGCGAAATACTTTTATACTTTCCGACCACATATGTGGACCTTCAATTTGATGGAATTCGAGCTATAAAAAAATACCTTATCGAGTAAACTTACATAAAGTACACGAGAAAAAAATTTAGCTATTTTGCCGAAACATCTTCGGTGTGTCTAAGATGAATAATATCTTATTCGAGAGATTTTTTTGTTTCGATGTTGTAAATTCCGTTCTATGGACGATTACACTAACATCATTAAGAAAATTCCATCGCGACAAAAGAATCCATTATTGAAAGTCGCAAGAGTCGAGATGTAAATTAATTTCCAATACCGAACACGTCTGTTGATCTCAGCATCCACCGGAGAAAAAAGCCATCATATTTCGCTTGTTCCAAATTGATCAGTTCGCATTTTTTCAAATCGATTCAGATACCGGTGTTCTAATTTTCATTGTTTTATTTCAAATTCGTACATCGATCACCAGCAGGTGCTCGATGCTCGTTTCATTGTTGCCAACACAAAACAATCATATCCTGGAGCAAAAAAATATCACGAGTCACCTGTTTCCAGGGCGTAGTGTTTCGTGCATAGAGCATTGAAAGAGCATCTTTCCTTGAAACCTTTGTCGACATTCATTCAACGATCGTCACTTTATAACCTTCGAGATGACGGTTACCTGCGCCAGAACTCCCAATTTCAATAACTAGTAGCTCCGCGGTAGTCGTTGCGTACAAAAGCATTGCGGGAGGTCTTCCAGTAACACGCTTATACGTTAAATTTTTAAAATACGTTGGAGAATATCAACGAAATGTGATTTTTAGCGGTTACAAGAGGTTCCAAAACGCTGAGTAACTTTTAAAAACAAAGTAATTTTTATTCATTTTCAAAATTTTTGTCCTTTTTTTCATAATTCAAAAAATCACCAATGAACTTGCACGTTAAATATTTTCATCAATCTAGGGAAGAATTTCATTACCCAAAAAGGCTAAAATTACTTCTGATAAGCGGTTTAAAACGATGAAAAAAAGTAGTTACGCCGAAATTCTTTTTCCTCGAGTTGAAGGAAGTCTTTAAAGCTGAAATTTTAAACGAGGCTCTTTTACTTTTAATCTTTGTTTTTTTACTCCGTGATGATTATCGTTTACACAGTTTCACGACGAAATTACTCCGCTTATCAGATGGTCTTAATTTTCACTTAGCTTTTTTTCGCATTTCGTTACAAATAGTTGAGCTGTTGTACCTCCTTTCTCCTTTCGTTATGTCCAAATATCTGCAAAATAATTAAATCAAAGTACATAAACGTTTTCGCTATATACGTTTTGAACGAGCTCAAAAAAAAAGCATCTACGCATTCTTCACGTTGTCCAGCGAATAAATAATGATTATCGTTCCGTCATACTGTCACCGTGCTAAGCGTTTCAGACGAAATACTACTTCACGGTAATAATGTCAACAAAGATTATAATCGGCGTAACGTCGAAGCATCTCACGCGGTTCAACATCGTAACGCCAATAATGTCAACAAAAACATTGGAAATCGGCGTAACCCGGCTACTGGATTTTTTCCAAGGCGGTGTTTATATTGGTGTTGAATTTTGTAGCTTTTCATCCTCTTTATTCGTCGACAACCGAGGGATTAAATTTTTTATAACGAAGTGCTTGTTTTTCGATGAGTAATTTAAGCTAGAAATTGGAAATCTGAGTTGGGAACGGTGATGAGTGTGTTTGAGAATGCAAAAATTACGGTGATTTCGTTGGTTAACAAATTGGTGATGAATATTCAAAATATTAAGAGAGTTTTAGTCATAGTTGGTCGTATAATAATTTCTTTGTACTGACCGTTATTATTATATGAGTAATGTTGTTAAATGAGAACGCAATCGCTTTGTAAATGTAACAAGTTTCAAGTGAGATAATTTCGACGCAGCGATGGTTGCCATGGTTACTGGTCACATTGTTCGACGCTAGGTTGCGTTGTATTCAAATGGTAGTACGTTTCAAGTGACGCAGTTTCGACGCAGCGATCGTTGCCATGGTTACTGGTCACATTGTTCGACGCCAGGTTGCGTTGTATTCAAACGGTAGTACGTTTCAAGTGACGTAATTTCGACGCAGCGATCGTTGCCATGGTTACTGGTCACATTGTTCGACGCCAGGTTGCGTTGTATTCAAACGGTAGTACGTTTCAAGTGAAGTAATTTCAACGCAGCGATCGTTGCCTTGGTTACTGGTTCCACTGTTTGACGCGTAGTCACGTTATAATTATACAGCAGCACGTTTGAAGTGATGATAATGCGAAGATTTGTCAATAATCTGTTACAAAGTAACATTAAGTTAAACGAGTGACAAGGTATTAAATTATTTACAAATTCGCGAAAAAAATAAAAATTAATGTCCCACCACATTAAAAACAGTTTCAGAAAATAAACATGAATCAACTAAAATTACGTTATTGCATGCGAAGCTCAACTATAATTTAATATTGACAACGTTGTATGACGTAGTTTCTACTGTGATAAGAGCAGACTTTGGCGCTTTGAATCCAAGAGAGAACAAAGAGTACCTGTATGACCATTTTCAATTTTTTTGGCATTGGTTGGTTCCTTTCAAAGAGAAATCACTCAGACCTTGTTACCTCCTCAATGAGAGGTTATGATTTAACTTTTTTAAAATTCCTCAGATGCAAGATCACTTAGACCTTGGTACAGTGGGTACTGCTTAATAGAATCGCATTGGGCCAAAGGGAATTCAATTCTATTAAGCGGTCTATTTTAATAACCGCAATTATATTGAGCGGCGCCCACTGTACCTCCTCAAAAAGAGATTGCGTTAGGTTTGGTTTTGCTGTAAAGAAAATTACCCAAATGTCAAAACTTTAAGAAAAGTTCTTGAAAGTCAAGGTAAACGGTACACGTTATTCTCTCCTTAGATTAAGACATCCTCATTGTCTATCTTCTCATTACAGTGTTTATTATAGTATTGCTATTTTCACTACAATGCTATATATTAGTTGAGCTTCGCAGGTAGATTCGAAATTACCGCTTCTTTTGTTATGCACCATTTGGCAACACTGCGTCAACGATACCATCCCGACATCAGTCGCGCTTCGGCTGTCTCACCGTAATGACGCGTGCTGCTGCGTTCGTACTTCAAAAGCAACGCCTCCTTTGGTTGCGTAACCTTCATAGCGGTGATTTTTGCTGCGAAAACGAGGAAAACGTTAGGCGATTACGTGAACTAAATTCGTTACTCGTTTATCATGCGCACATGGAGCGTCAAGTTTATCTTTTTTTTCGGGGTAAAAAATTGTATATCCGAAAATAAACGCGTATAAGGCGACCGATATAACGTCGCTCATAAATTAACGCTTAAAAAACCCGCGACGATTGTTAGGACACGCCTTTGCCTTACCATAATGTCAAATTGTTCTCAAACGCAATCGATAAATTATAAGATGTGCATTACGCGCGAAGCGCGATGAAGACACATCGTAAAGATAACAAATAGCATGTGCTTTTTTTTATCGCCGGCGAAAAAATTCGTCCACTAATTTACCCCCATTTCGAAGCTGTACCGAATTATATTTATCTCTGTCTCATTAAAAAATATTTTCTGTTTTTCAAGGTATTTTGATTTTTTCTGACAGATTTATCGTTTCCTACAGAGTGCACTGTAATAATAGCGCGGAAATTAAAGGCTACTTCCTGATGCGCGCGTACATGAATGATTACACGGTGGTTGCCATCGGTGTGGCGAGAAGTGAACATGTGTTTACAACGTGTGATCTTGTAATTTACTGTCGCAATTTACCGTGTGAAAGACGTATTTCTCCGTACGCGAAAACCTTCGAATTTATCGTAAGCTTTATTGGAATTGATTCGAAAGCAATAGAGGATCATTTTCTAGTTCATTGACCGGTTCGTCTTACGAAGACCACTTGATGGTTTGAAGTGGCGGAAGTACGGTGGTATTTTTATTCTCAAAGACTTGTACGAACTCATGTAGGGATGCTTATTTCGACACCTCGTTTTTCGTCGGGCTTAATTTTTTCTTTAATGAGTTCCGCTCGAATGAACAGATAAGGTGAAATGGAGAATGGAACGAAGTATCGTCGGCGCGCCAATTATTAAGAAGATAGAATTTCCAAGCTAAGAATACCTAAAGCTCTATTAAATATTCCGCTCTTTTCACCAACAACACCCAATACCTAGATCGTTTTCCCTTAACGAATGTCAATCGACGACTAGCGAAATTTTCCCGATAATGAAGCGAAAAAAAAAACCTGAAAATTGGAAATGTAAATTTGGACAAAAGGGCAAATTGTATAAAAGGTAACAAACTAGGTTGGAAACTCAATAAAGAATATTTTACAGCGGTTGCCTGTATTTTAAACTTTTATGTTACTCTTCTGGCCATTTTAAAAAGTTTCTTTTTTTTCGTAATGCCTGGAAAGAAGCCAACTTCGGACTTGCGAATAGGGATTAACCGTGAGGCAAAATTGTACGAAATTCTGATCGAATTTGCGCCATTTGAATAAAACAAGTTCGTCAGGGATTTCATACTGGAAAAGAATCGGCGAATTCGCAATATTGATTTTTTGTTGCTTGGCGATTTTTACCCCTTAAGATGTTTTTTTGACGTGTTTTTAACCCTGGCCACTACTTTATGTTTGATTGAAATGTTCAACTTGTCGGATTAATTTTTTTCCTTTTGCAAGCGTGTTAATTTTTATGTGTCAGAAAAAACGGCTTTCACGTGTAACCGGCTATATTTTTTGTAAATTTACCCGAGCTTATTAACCATGGCTTTTTGTCGAGCTTTTGAACCATGATGGTAATTTTCTTTTTTTTTTTTCAGGTGAGTTTTTCACGTCGTTTTAAAATGTTATGAATATGAATGAAGATGAAGAGTAGTAAGTTATTTGTGTTATTTTGAATAAGCGGGTTATAACTTCGTTGCGATTTGAAATCAAATCAGAATCGAGGGTTTGGAATTTGGGTTTGATGCGGTAGGAGATATTGATTTTAAATTTTCTCGCATAACGTGAGTTGACACTCGAAACTAAGAGTTATTTTAAGATAATTTGTATTTTGGCCATAGAACATGGTTTTGAAAAAAGTTAGCGTCTTCAATTAACGGTCTCTCTGGACACCTTTTTGCACCCCCTCCCCAATTCGGGGCTTTTGAAGAAATATTCATCCTATGACTACATCCGTGTATAAAGGAAGACGTATTCAAAATTCGAAGAAATTAGGTCTTCCCATTTGTGACGTCACGATGAAAAATCTCGTTTTCATATAGATCCCTGACAAAGAATCGATGACGTCATAAATTCATATAAGTGGCTTGGTTTCTCTTTCCCCTGAATAGTTTTCCAAATTGTTATGACGTCGGATATGCAACCCAGAAATTAACACCGCAAATAATTCTTTTTCACCCCCTCCCCTTGACCAAATATCCACCTACAACTAATGTAAAATTGTTAAATGCGAAAAAAATGCGAAAAAGGAAAATTTACTCGAAAAAACCGTACTACGTAGTACATTACTCATCACACTCGTATGCTTGGGCGGCGCACGTTAAAGTAGCGAAAAAATCTGACCGTTATACGCGCACCTCACCGCGGCGTCGCGGCAAACTGCGAAGCACCGAAATGCGGCGGTGGTGAAATTGCACCGTCGAATCGTGTAGCCGCTCGTAAATCTAAATTTTCTCCTTAATGAGAAAAAATTTATAGCCGACCGGTGAATTATTAAGCAAACGAGGAGAAAAAAGTTGAAAATTTCGTAATTCGCGGCGGTTTTTACGCGCGTATTGTTAACGAGAGGTTTGTTGTAAAAGGTCGAACATTCGAATGGTATAATTATCGAGGAATACCAGGTTTCGTGAAAGGATTCGCGAAACGTATGGAGGAAAAAAGGGTACAAGTAATGATGGAATGTTAAAATAAAAAATGTACATTCTAACGCATCCCGGGTTGTTTATATTTTATCAGTGGAATTACAACGTAGCGAAATTATATAATATTTCGTTGTCAACCAGCGTAACGTGTACTTTCAATCATGGTTGCGTTTATTAGATATTTATCGGGGAACGCGAGCGATTCGTTAAATGCGATAATTCAACTCGTCACGTAAATGTATAATAGAATAGAAACAAGAAAAAAAAGTCTACCGTGGAATGCAACGCGATGTAGGATAAATTTCAGATAAATTTTTAAATCGAATATAAATTTTCGATAACACGTGATGGAATTTGCTTCAAAAGTCGCGATTTTTGTTGGATAGATTTTGTAGTTGGAAAATGGTTACTCGAGGCGAGCGTGATTAGAGAGGTAAATGTTGACAAAGAGTACCTGTCTATCTTTTTCTTTCTGACGAATGATTAATAGCGAATGAAAAACTTGATTCATATTACCAACTCGCTGTCCTTTGCCTGTCCATAGGATATTTAAAAGGTATCAGTTTAGATACGGTGATTGATGAACTAGGGCGAGTTTTTATTTTCAGTGTTACCGCCATGTAACACGCGGTGTCCGCAAAAGCCTACGTTGATGTGAGAATTTACCGGGGGAGCGCCCGCATAGTGCGTTCTTTTGCCCGTTCAAAGGGAAGATTTTCTTCGAACAGAGGTTCTGGGTAATGTTGAACTTAAATCCGGAAAAATTAGGTTGAGGCTTCGTATAAAATAGATATTTTTGATTGATAGGTGAGCGATGTTTTTCGTTAATGAGTTTTTATGCTGAAAAAATGATTTTTATGAAGAAATTGGTAATAACTAAAAATGTTCGTCGTCAAATTTCCTGCATATTGAGTTATTAACGTTATTCTCGTTAACTCATTTATTCTGGAGTTAAATGCAAAACATCAAAAAATCTCCCATATTTGCTCGATGAATTAGCTAATATGGGAGTTTTTCAATTTTCTGTCTGTAAGTCGAGACGAAATGGGTTTATGAAGAAATTGGTAATAACTAAAAATGTCCGTCGTCAAATTTCCTACATATTGAGTTATTAACATTATTCTCGTTAACTCATTTATTCTGGAGTTAGACGCAGAACAAAAAAAATCTCCCATATTCGCTCAATGAATTAGCTAATATGGGAGATTTTTCAATTTTCTGTCTGTAAGTCGAGACGAAATGGGTTTATGAAGAAATTGGTAATAACTAAAAATGTCCGTCGTCAAATTTCCTACATATTGAGTTATTAACATTATTCTCGTTAACCCATTAATTGTGGAGTTAAATACAAAACATCAAAAAATCTCTCATATTTGCTCCATAAATTGGCAAATGTGGGAGATTTTTCAGTGTCTTGTCTGTAAATCGAGATGAAATGGGTTTATGAAAAAATTGGTAATAACTAAAAATATTCCTTGTCAAATTTCCCGCAAATTATCATATGAACGTTATTAACGTAGTACGCTACATTGACGCGTGGAGCGCTAGTGAACTTGTTATGCACGTGTTTCTATTGAATGATTTCATCATTTTTTTTCATTTTCGGTGGGGAAAAAATGAATTTACGAAAAAATGAATTATAATTAAAAATATTTACCATAAAATGTTCTATAAATATGTTATCAACGCTATTTGCCTTCAACGAAATTTTAGCGAAAACCGTAGATTGCATAATTTAATTTGAAAATCGATATCTACGAGTATTATTATTATAAATATATGTACAAGTTAATTCGCGTTTTTATTGTTAACGTTGTATTTTACGTGGATAACGTTAGTAACATAATTTGTAGAAAATTTTACAAGGAACATTTTTGGTTATTATGAATTTTTTCGTAAACACATTTTTACCCCCTTCCCCCTCATAAAATCCACGTTCATAAGTAGTTGTTCACTCGTCAGTCAACCAATCGCCGGTTTGTATCGAACCTTGATTTTATTTTTGTAAATTTTGCTTAATGTATTCTCCGGGATGATTCGTTTTAAAAAAAGAGCTTCCTTTGAATGAACAAAGGGATGCGAAACTATTCTACGCGAACTGCGACTAAGTAAGGTCAATGTCATAATGCGAAATGGCGAATATCGTGTGCCGGGTTAGACGCGCGAGGCCGAGGGTGATGAAAAATCACGCGTAAAATAGGAAATAAAAAATGTCTCGGCTTTCGTACGCATACGGTTCAACAATGGCGAAAATGTTTTCCGTTTTTGTTCGAATCGGTCGATATATTTTTACGTCGAATCGGAAGAGAATCTATTTTTCTGGAATTGCTAGTCATTTGATTGGAACTCCCGGCGAATGGGAATTTGACTACGGGGACTGATTTATCATCGAATATGAACTTCGCGCGAGGGTGTACGGTTGAATTATTTGTCTTATTTTTCACGCGACTCGTATCTGTGTATAGATTGATAGAGATGATTTGCGCTTAACGCCTCTTTCTTCGGAGTGCTGACGGAAGCGTGAATAAAAAAGTATGTGCGCTATCGAACACCGTGTAGTTTTTCCAGCCGAAATGATATGTATGTGTTTGCGTGTAGATTGTCGAATAAACACGCGTTTTTCAAGCCGTAAAACGAGTCTTGAATCGGCCATTGATTCGGGTCTCGTTATTAATGCTTTTTTGACGGATGTACGCGAGATGGAGCAGGCTGAGATACCGATGTATTTATTTTTCGTTAATTACTATTTAACGATTAAATATTCGGTAATTACGTTTACGCCGAGGTATCGTTTACATCAGTGATGTACGTATTTTAAAAAGATTAAATATTTTGACCGACACGATTAATGGTCGTGGGGAAATATGATAGGAGTTTTAGCGTCGACTTTTTTTTTCTTTGCTACCGAATGACGGAGCTGTTTGAATAATACGTTGTGGAGGTGTCAATGCGGTATTTATACAGTGTGCTTGGGTTTGTAAATGTTCACGTGTAGTCAGTGTGGATTTTATTTTTGGGGGATTCAGTAGCCTTTTGTGATTGTGGAGGAAATCGTGGAAGTTTTGAAGCTGAAGGCGAATTGGTGTAGTTGATGGGGATTGCTGGTGTGGTCGTTTGAATAATCGTTATAAATATTGACAAAGCGTACCCCAAAGTGAGACGTAAAAATGGCAGGAAAATTTCCGAGCACGTCACGAATATATAGTTCGTTGTTTCATTTAAATTAATACGCCGTATTTTTTTTCTCCATTTGCCGCGCGTTTATAATAAAAAGAACCAACACACGTCGCGAATTAATTCACGAATAAGGAAAAAAATATCAACGTAATAAAAATTTAATGGCGTTTAAATGTCATTTTTGCGTAGACCCGTGAAGAGGCTCGAGTACGTATGTCGTGTTCACGTGTACCTGCGGTGGAAAAATACTCGAACGTAATCGTTACACGCGGACTCGGCCATAAATGTCTTCTTAGTAACGATTCTTCGGCTATATTGGCACATTCTCGCTACCGCATTCAAAACAAACGATTATTTCTTATTTTACAAGACTGGTTAGTCGAATCCGATGTGTAACAAATTCCCAGCCTTATAATTTGTTTCGGGTAGAGCGTGTTTTGAAATATTAACTAGTTTCAACGTTGATATTTTTTTCAACGCCAACGGATCCATTGAATGTGTTGGAAATTGCGGTTTTTAGGCGTATCGGGTGGAGTTTTTTGTTTCTCGAATACGACTGATGGATGAATGCAATTAGTGAGTTGGCTTCGAGTAGTAATCAATTTAAATATTTATCCAATGATTTAATTTCTAGATAACCTCTCGATAACGACGTGATCAATCTGAATTCATCCGGCTACCTTCGTTTGTATGTTTCCAACATCAACTTAGATGTTTATTTGGTTTGATAATTTACTCGCGAGACGATCGATTAATCAGAATGTTTTAAAGAGAACGGTAGTTATGTGATTGAGTTTTTTTCGGTGTGAGAATTTGTACACGATAATGAATTGGAGACAGATGTTTACAAATTGATGGTTTTCGAATTGGTTAATTGGATTATTATGTATTACACGTGTGTTTTAATTTTCGAGAATTGGAAATTAGGAAATTTCCATGAAAAAGGCGTGTTAAATAAATCAAGGTAAATGGGAAAAATGGTGGAAAATTTGGTGATAATTCGGAATTGATTTGGTCGATTTTTCTAAACGAAATAGACTCATGTTACTTGATTTTTCGCCGGAAATTCAATTGCGCATACCGCACCCCGGACAAACTTTTTGTTCGTAAGTTATGAGCTTTCAAAGCTTGAAATTAAGCATATAATTCTTCTTGCGTAATACACTCACAATACATGGTACTCGCGTGATTTTTCTAAAGAAATCCAAAGGTACATACCACACCTCCAAAGAACTTTCCGATCAAAAGTTTAAACCTAATTTTGAGCTTTAAAAGCTCACACTTTTTGAACGAAGAGTTTTTCGGAGGTGTGGCATGCACCGTTGTATTTCTCGCGAAAAATCATGTTAGAACCATGTATTGGAAGTGTTTACTATGCTAAAAGAACTGTAGACTTAAATTTGAGCTTTGAAAGCGCCTAACTTTTGAGCAAAAGCTCAGATCGGTATAGAAACAGCAGTAATGAATTTCTCGCGAAAAACTACATAGAAATTATGTATTGGACATGTATGTTATACTTCACCAAATTTAGACCCAATTTTGAACTTTCAAAGCTTGTAACTTTTGAGAAAGTTTTTCGGGGGTGTGATATGCACCGTTGAATTTCTCGCCAATAATCAAGTAAAATCGGTCTATTTTAGTTTTAAAAAATCGACATCTATTCTGAATCATCACCAAGAATTTCGCAGATTATATTCCCCCCCCCCAATTTGGAGCCCTCGAATGTGAATTTTGCATAGCCGAACCGCTCTAGAGTCTTGAGTGCTATTTTCATTTGCTCCGGAATTTTCAAAAAGCTCCGGAATCCGTTGATTTGAAATTGGGCAGTTTATAACTTGGTTCCAGTAACTGAAAAATTTTACTTTGGAATGCCCGATCGCTGACGTAATTTCTCCACGGTGGCTCACGGTAGGCTGTGTCCTTCGGGCTCGGCGTTCCGAGTTTTAGAAAAGTCTGTAGTAGTTGGTCAAACAAAATCTGTATCTTGGTTTGAGGCGCTTCTGGTTTTCATAGGCAGCGTCTGCAAGCTGCTACGCACTTTAGGGCATGTTTTCTGCTTTGTCCTCTTTTGCAATTGCAAAGTATTGTTTGTAAGAGATCTTCAGGTGCGGATTGGTGTGTTGGTGCCGTTTTTTTCCTTCCAGCCCCAATCACGTGGATTTATTCTGCTTCTGTTGAGATTTTTCCATAATATTATTTGTAGGTGCACTCTTAATGAGTTTCAGTTCATTAAGGCATATTTTAAAAAGCCTCGTTCACGTTGAGATGACCTTTTGGAAAAGACTGATGAAGCGATGTTATTTTTTCAATTTCCAACTCCGACGTAGAGTCATCTTCATGGATCGTGGGTACTTTGCCTATTAGGAGGCTTCCTGTGTTACGTCTTCAATTGATTTTTTCTATTAGGAGTTGACGGTTCGTAAGAAATTTGTAATTGAAAGAAAACAACGATTATTCTTTCTCCGACGATAAAATCTCTCTCGATCACAATTAACCAAATGATAGACTACCTAGTACAAACGATGCTGTACGTAGACAAATATCTGTGAATAGGCATCGAAACCTAGATTCATCGATACGATAACGAATCAAACGTCATTCACGCAGACATAAAACTACTCGTATCAATCCATAGGTCAGGTTGATTGTAAAAACAAAAACAATAAATTAAACCCGAATAAAAAACAAACGATAATTAGATAATTTAAATAACCAACCTTACATCATCTCCAACCGCTCGAGATAATAAAATTGTCAAACATCTTGCACTTTTTCTCGTGATTCACATACGTTACTCTATCGCACTTGTAGTATTTTTATTTTCTTCGAGTGGTTATTTGTACGAAGGGGGAGGAGGGTAGGAATAGCGAATTTTTTTTTCATCTCGGGAAAACATTTTTAACACGGATACCTCGGCGGAGGGTCCAATTAATCTTATTGACCACCCGATGTTTTCACTATTTTTATTCGCTGCTCACATCTTCATTTTTATACGGAGAATTTTCGTAGTAATACCCCGAGAGAAACTCGTTCTTTTGTTATTCGTGTCTCGAACGTATTTCTAAGATGTTTATAAATTACAAGGTATTTTGGATATAGAATGACGGTTTTACACGGAACCCAGACTCGCGGTGACTAGATCGAGTTTTCTGTTTGGTATATCGGAATAATCGAAATGTCGCAGACGAACTTAAACACCAAAGAAATATTTCGTTTTAAACGTCGAATGATTTATAAACGTAGGCTTATGTAACGGATCAAAGAATACGAGTTAAATGCTCAAGGGCGAATATTCAAAGAGCTTTATCGAAGGGAAGGGGAGCGTGTGAGGAAATTTTTCAAAATGAAGTTTTCATTTTATAAAGTGATACTTTGTTTTTGAATTTGTAGTTTATCGAATTCTTTACGGTGTTTGAGATCAAAGGTTATTGAAATGTTGCATTTACCTATTTCCTGGTATCTTGGAGTTTTTCATGTTCTGAAATTTTATCGACTCAGAAGTGCACAGGATGAGGGGGTTTTTGAAGTTATCAACCTGATGTCGTTATTTCAAGCGGGAATTCACCGTCTGTTTTGTTTTCAAGGATGATTTCTTCGATTGGCGGTGATCTGATTTGCATTTGAGGTTTTTTATTTTGGCTTGATTCATTGAGTTGTTTTTAACGTGTTGGAGTAAGATAGTGAAATCGTTTTACTGAAATTGGCACGCCTTCGGTTGTATTCTTAGGTAGACGAGGGACATTGGGGTGACTTCGAAGGAAAAAATTGGTGGAAGTTTGATGAGGGAGATTTTCATCCGTATTCGTCGAGTTGATGAAGTCTGAATGGTGAATAATTTAATGAGAGGTGAAAGAGTCCTCGTGTGCGAATTTCCCTTGTGAAACAGTTTTCAGAAACTTGCCAAAGTTGGATGTTCGGCTCATATCATTCAATGAATCGAACATTTGATCAAAAGTGGTGCCAATTTCGTCGTATTTTTCTCTTTAAGCTGGTCACTTTTTAAGGAGATACAGGTGACCGACTGATCATGAACCTTTCAAGAAAATTACTTTTTTTTGGTTTCATGGTCGAAATGGCAGTAATGGCGTAATGTTAATTAGAGTATCTTTGTTTTCGATAAAAAATCAAAGTTAGATTATCAATCCATTTTTAAATTGCAATTTAACAACTTGAAAGTGAATTGGTAAAAATGAATTTGATTTTTTATTAAAGAGAAAGATGTCCAACTCGATATTGCTGAAGTCATTGAAACCATTTTTTCTATGAAATCGAAAAAAAAATTAATTTTGGGAGACACGATCAATTGGTCACCCGGTATCTTTCATCTGACTAATTAGTTCAGAAACATTATCAACTTTATCTGCTGATATTTTTTATTAAAATGTAAAAATAAGTATTTTCTTCCTTATACGTTAATTGTTTTCAAATTTGGAGTACAAGGGTATCCCTAAATAGGTACATGCGCGTTCATGGCGTTCCGGTGTCCCAGATTTAGGGTATTTAATTCCACAATTGTGCAGACCAGATAAACTGACGTGAGGTAATGGAATTATATCAAATAAACTGGTGTCTTTTGGATATGAAATTGTTGTACTTCAGCCCCGCTTAGTCGCTACCCCACGTAAGTCACGTGGCAACTCGTTTCACCTCGTGCGAAGAATTTCTGACGTCGTTTCCTAGAATTCATGGTAGAATCAAAAACCTCATTTGGTTCGAATAATTTTAAATTGAAAATTCACAGATTCTCGTGAAGGGACGAGGTGGTACTTCGCCCGTCTCACTTTTTCTGTAAGGATCCAAGAAATTCAAAATTTTTCCCAATTCCTTTCATATGAAGAAGCGTGTAATAGCATTGGGTCAATTTTTGCCCTCGAGGGCTTTGAATGTTCGCCATACAAAATTTATATTTAAACGAGCAGGACGGATTCATAATGGGCGGTTTTCACATTATGGACAAAACTCCCCGTACGAGTCGACGCGACGTGCCACTTGACTTACGCGGGACAGCGACTAGGTGTCGCGCTTAATCGAAATCGTACTGTTTGCTGTAAGTTTTTGCGCGATAATTTGAAAACGAAGCATGCTACGAAAATTATTCGATGACGTAACCTGTAAGAAGTTAAATCTGCTGTCGATAATGTGTTCTTGGATTTTCGATAGGATCAACGATTAGCAAGATATTGATTAGAAATCATTTCTAGGGGGAGCACAAATTCGTAAAAAATCCAATAGTAAAATCCAGCAGATAAAAATTTAGCGTTGAGGTTTTTTTCATGTGAACTTCGATCTTGTCAAATTTCATGGAATTCTGAGTGCACGACCTGAGGAGATTCCCTTAGCTTCGAAGTCAATTTCCCCGAGAATGAAGTTGGCACCACTGATGTGTAGAATGTACCACGGTACCAAACATCAATAAACCATCGGATCTTCGACTATTTTCTAATTGATAATCTCCAGCACTGGAACACTTGGCGTTATATGAAATACGACGTAATAATTTGAAAAAACGCCTCCGGCGTAATTACACATACACTCGGTAAACGACTTCTCGGTTGAAAGGGACATCTCGGTCGTAGTTTCCTGATTTGTATTACTATTAATTTCGTTACGACTTCGGTCACCGAAGGTATTCCGACGCTTGCTACCTTGTATCCAGAAGGAAAAAAAAACTTTCTATCATTATCGTATACAAACGATCTATACAAGCTTGGGTAATTACGTACGATGATACCTAAGCTTTGTGGTGACCGCGAGGCTTCTTCCATGATGAATGATCGCGCTAAGAGAATTGGCGAACGTCGGAGTTCAAATAGTCACGAGGTTAAGACCGATAGGAAAATGAAAGGTATGCGAGAGTATATTTTCAATAAATTCCTCCGCTTTGACATCACCGATCGGCCTGACGTTTGCCAATTCTACGTCACGCTGATTACTTCCAAAGGACCGAAAAATTATGGAATTTGTAAATTTCACGCTACGTTTGAGGAGCTCGTGAGATGTCGTTTTATTAATTTGATCGTTCTAAAAAAGCCGCAATTGTTCGAGTAAACATCTGTATGAAGTGTTCCACAATGTCGCGCGTCGCTTTATCACAATTGTTATTCACGATGTGGCTGAAAATAAAAGGAGTCTCGGAGCCATCTCGATTATACATTCGGTTTGATAATTGCGCGTGTAGTTTTACGACCACACCTCTGTTTCGTTATTAAATGTCGTATTCTTTTGTTATATAGAGCATTAATTATACGTTGAAATTCTTCGTCGCTGGGCTCGTTTCCTTTCATCGTTGATGTGTAATTGTCGTCTATAAAAGTACTTTTGTGGAAATTCGCATCACGATAACCGCACGTATGTCGGTATCGGTGTCGAAGAGCATGTGGATTTTCTAAGGTGAATGATACCGACGTGATTTTTCTAATGTAAGTGAATAAAATGACAGCCGAAGATGCGGTACGCGTAAGATAAATATGGGTTGTTGGTCGGCACGTCCAAACAAATGTGCTATGAATAACGCGTTCTCAAGTTTCATTAATATTACTTTAGAACTAGTATCGGTTTCGGTCTCGGGTAATTTCACAGTTTCGTATTGATATTTGCCGAACAACTCGTAAAAATCGTGAACGCCGTAATATATTTAGTAAATGTACTCCGGGAAAATGTACGAGCCGTACGGAGATGCGAAACGAAAAAAATAACGATGTTTTATTTTCCGACGTAAAAGAATATATAGGTTATGTACGTCTGTGTTAGGCGTACTGTGAATATTTTACATTGTACCCACACTGAGAGCTTTCGGTAGAGCGACTTTTTTTTTGTGGTAAAATAGGATACACGTTATCAGATATTGTGCCCGGCAATGGGTGGCGTATATATCAAAATGATATCATCGCGTATACGTTTCATATATTTATTCGGTATTGCGTGTCTACAAGGTGTCAATAAGTTTACGCGACCGGTTTCCATTCCACAATCCGGTGTAATTTAATATGCCCAGGGTTTCCAAATGTTTCGACGAAGTGAGTATTTTTTTAATGCATCATAGAGTTGCAATCCGGTGAGATGTACTGAATGGGGAAATCTTCGCTTTGATGTTCTCGAAAATTACAACTTCAGGATCACAAGATCAACGGGTGATTGATTTATTTCCCCATTTGAAACTAGATAATTTCACCCTGTTGTATTTCATTTCAAATTAATTGATGAAAATAATTCTTTGAGTATTAAATAAAAGGAAAGGAGCAAAATTGACTTCGATATTCTGTTTTCAAATAACCAAAATCACATTTTCATCAAAATATCAATAAAAGAAATAATAGAAAAATAGCCTAGTACTTCCAAATTCAATTGTTACGCTGGTGGCCGCTAGATGTCAGCTACTACCATTTTTCAGGCTAATAGCCAATCATATTGTGACACGTTTGCGCTTTAGTGAAAAACCACGTTTGGGAGAATTCTTTGTTCGCTATCAGGGGTTATTTTACCTCATCAGAAAATTACGTGTTCTGCTAAGGAAAGGAACTTGATCTTGGATGTGAGTAATTTATGATAATAGAGAACATCAACGAAGCGAAATCATCATTTTGGTATTAAACATGTAGCAGAAGCAGTGATCGAATCAAATCGAATCAAATTGAGAATCAAATGGAATCAAGAATTAAATCAAATCCAATCAAATCGAGAATCAAATTGAATCAAATCGGGAATCAAGTCGAATCAAATTGAATCAAATCGAGAATCAAATCGAATCAAATCGGGAATCAAGTCGAATAAAATCAAATCGAATCAAATCGAATTGAACCGAACCGAACCGAACCGAACCGAATTGAATCGAATCGAACCGAATCGAATCAAATCGAGAATCAAATCGAAACGCCTTCAACTAAAGCAAAATCAAATTAATCAAGAAATTGCAAAAATTATCAAAGTTTACCATCAAACGCCATCATCTCGCCTGCGATATTTCTCTTTAAAGCAGCGTTGACATTTTTCGGACGTGGAGGGAGTTAAAGATCAGTTAAAATAATAATCTGACACCCGCCCACCCCTCTTCGTCCAGAATAAATAAATTACAAATAGATTTGAAAAATTTGTTAGTAAAAAATAAAAACGAAAAATTCAAATTAAGTAACAAAAACAATCAAAATTGAAAAGCAAAAACAAAAACAATATTATTAAAGTAGGTAAATTTAAAAAAGAAAAAAATAAGAAAAATAACAGACCGCTCATAATACAAAAAAAAAAACAGAAAACAACTTCTTATTAATTAATTTAAGTTGTTATAATCACTATCGAGTAGCCGATTGATCGTAGGCCCCCTTTGGGAAAATAAATTACTTTTTTTTTTGATTTCATTGTAAATATTGCAACAATAACTTATATCATTTTCTTCATTAAAAAATCAAATTAGGTCATATCGATCCATTCTTAAGTTGAAAAATTGCTATTAATGTAGTTTTTGTCAATTCTAAAAATATTAAATAAATTAAAATTTTTCAACTTGAAAGCGAATTGATAAAATCAGATTTGATTTTTTATTGAAGAAAATGATATCTAATTCAACATTGTTCAAGCCATTGCTGCCATTTTTACAATAAAACCGAAAAAAGGTAGTTTATTTTGCCGAGGGGGCCCACGATCAATCGGACACCCTGTACACCTTCGTCGTTGAAGTGATATTAACACCGCAGATTGAGCACGCGGTGGTGTCTCCGCAGCTCTGAGTGAAATTTCACCTCAAACGAAGGAATTCGTGGTCAATGAAGGTACCACCAAGGGAGGATGAAATACGACGACGAAAAAGTCCACGTGAAAGGTGGTTTACTAAAATAGCAAAATTCACATCGGAAATGGAAAATTTTAACGAAAATTACTTTCGCTTTTTTTATCGCGAATGGAAAATTTACGCGAAATATTACCTTTTGTTTTTAGCACCAGAAATTGTTTATTAAAAAAGAGTCCCAAAAAATATCAAAAATCATGAAGCGGAAATAATGATCAAAGGTATTCTTCAAAAGAATCTCGAAAAGGGAAAAGTTATATAAAACAAAGGCCAGAAAAAAAGAAAATTAAAGAAGAATAGTGGGCATTTTTAAGCGTAGGAGAAGTACATTATTGAAACAAGAAAAAAGAATGATGGAAAGGTACTGAAAAAAAAACAGAATGAAAGAATTTTTTTATTGTAAAGAAGACTCCTTTCAAGTATAAACGCGAATGACTCTTTGGCTGGTCAATTTAAGATATTCATATAATAATTTTAATAATTTCATTGGTATCATAGTTGGGTAAACAAAAAGTACGAAGTTTGTCGTAAAACTTGAAAGAAGTTCCACACAATAAGTTATTATTGCACTTTGCGTAAGTTCAAAAGTAAAGAGCTATTTGAAAATTCCCCAGGTCTTGTTTAATTTTGAAAATAGGCGAAAATATAATAATTTTTGTAAAACTTTCGAACTTGTACGATAAATAAGGTATCGTAATTTTAAAATTTCGCTTTTTTTTGCTCGGTTACCTCTCTTTTCCTCTGGAATAACGCAAAGGGGCAAAACTCGTTGAAAAAAACTACACGATTTGAAATCGTGAAATATACATGACCTAATTTTTAGCCAAAGACCGAAGTATCTTCGAAGTTTACGCAATTTCCAGTAAATTAAAAAATATTCGTCGTTTTGGAATCGACGATATGCAATAATTTTTTTCAATTTTCGTAAATCTACCTCGTAACTGGAAATTCACGACCAGTAAGTTGGAAACCATCGGTTCCAAAGTACAAAGTACAATTTACTAGCTACAGCATGTGTACCACAAACTACACAGTTTGCAAACTACGTACAATCTGTAGTCCATAAAGTACAATTTCCCGAGCTTTCGGTGTTTCGACGATTCTATTTATTTACACGGGGAAAAAAAACCTATCGAAATTTCGATTTTGTATTTTAAACGTTTTTTCTAGCTGTGTTTCCAAAATGAATCGAAAATGAGAAAGCAAGTTGTAAGGATTTTCATCGGAGCAGGAAAAATGATAAAGTTGTCATCGAGTGCTCCACGTTGGAAAAATAACTCTGAATAAAGTCGACTTTTAACGTGAACCAGCTTGTAAAATATGATATGGCTTTTTACGAGCGAAATTATAATGTAATTTCAATCGCGATTCGATAAATACGTTCGAGTTTTTCGCAACTATATTGAATATGAAATGTAAACCAATGTTGAATGGGGTTTTCCTCATGAAATTTATTCCGCCGCCATTTATTGATCATATCTGTCGCGAGTCAAAGCGTCAAAAAAAAAGCTTAAGCGTCGGAAATGGAAAAGGCACGTGTGTGGAGCTGGGAAATAATGACGAGAAATCCTACGAATTGGTCGAAGAAAATGTGAAATAATCCGCGTAAAAAACCAAAGCTATGGTGGAAAAAAAGGCCGAGAGAACGAATCGTATTTTACGAGAGTAAAATAAACAAGAGAAAGTGACGATAATGGAAATAAGACGATGGCCGAAAAATATCCGAGGAAATGAAAAAACAAACTGATTGTATGCGGTTACTTGATTTTGGAGGTTACTTTTCGGAGCATACTGTACATTTATGAAGGGTGTGTTATATGCACGATGCTTTTGTATATAAACAAGAGGATATACTATCCTTGTATGGTATAAACGGTGTCATTACGATTCTTGGAGTTTAGAAGTTTGGAAATATGACCAGGTCTGGTGGTTTTTACATCGATATGTGCACAACTTACAATATGTGGTTATCCAAGCTGAAGATTGTTTACGACGTGTTAGGTAATGCGTAATTTTATACGAATTTATAACCTTCGCCTTGTTGAATTGGTCGAATATCCGAAGATGGCGAAAATTATTCGCGACGGCGAATTAACAAGAGTCATCTCGCGTAGGTTTGTACTTGGAAGTTGGATCCAGTACATGAGTAATTTTGTCCATCTTCGTTCATCGGGTATCCGATTACAGACTGGAGGATTTTGGTCGTTGTCAACTGGTTTCTGGTATAGATTTGCTACGTGACATCTCTATTGTTGGATTTTGTCTTGTCGAACATTCTTTACAATGCGGCTCGAAGATATGTTTACATCGGCATGTAAGAGTTAATCAATTCGAGGCATTGTGCAGGTTAACTCGAGTGTTTGATGATACTAAATCACTCGGTCAAATGGTAGGGGGAATAATTGTGTTTGGAGGCGAGCAAACGTATACGGCGGTGTGTTCGTTTAACCAATAAAAATGTAAATTTTCGCCCGAGAGTAAATATTTTAAAGAGCGTTTGGTCTACGCGTTATTCTAAATATTCGTCGACAACCTGTAGGTATTAAACAGGTGAAATATAAGCTATATTTTTCATATAGATAACTTGTAATTTGGCTGAACGTTGGTCGATTTCATTTTCATCGTGCCTATTTTTGTACAATACTGGAAATTTTTAGTAGCATTTTGGAAACTGTAAACAATAAAATATGAAGTAATCGTAATATGAAGTATGAAGAGACGGGAGTGTCCATAGGTCCAGCTCCACATTTCGTTGTTGCGTGATAATCTATTTGATTCTTGAGGGCATGTTGACGATGGATGGGTCAGGTCCCGAGTAATTACCGGGCTCAGAATAGTTTATTTTTAAAATCCGTAATTCTCTTGAACTTAGTTTAACCTTCACGATGTTGGGAATTTACTTGAGTCGAGAAAGCATCTCAACTGACAATTGAATCCTTACACGAAAGAAGAAAGTTAATAAAAATTTTAATTGGAAATTGGAAACTGGTATCGTTGCGAAACAATCGAAGAGTATTTGTTACAACGATATCGTGTAGCTTTTTTATACAGGATTCGTGAAATTTTCAATTTGATTTTCTGGCGATGTGACTTGCTTGAACTCTTGTTTGTATCGATGAGTAGTCGAAATTTTTCACCGATGGTTTTCGTCTCTGAATCATCTTCGATTTACATTGAAAAGTAATAATAGCGTTGTGTTGAGTAGTTTTCTTATTTTCCCCTTATTGGTATTTTTTGTTTTCGAAATAGTAGGTAAATGATTCAAACGATGAATCACAGCTAACCAGTGTGAATTTTTGGAATATATTAACAAAATCAGTTGTAATACTTTTCAGTGATACTTTCAGTTATTTTTAAACCAACAATTTCACACCACTTGAACACGAAATAAATAATTGGATATTTTTTGATCTTCAGTTTTGGAAATTTATCAAACATTGAAAGAACCATCGACCCCTTTCGGGAACATGACACTCTGGATGATCAGGGTACCTAACAGGTAGTGAAAGTAGTGAATAAATGGTGGTTTTAAAAATGAGTTTTAGAAGTAGTGAAAAAGAAATGGATTTTGTCAAAAAGTAGTTAACAAGAATTTTAAAAAAATATAAAATACGGAATTTTTTTGAAAAAATTATACTAAAATTGTTCATTTTTGAGAAATTATCGGCAATTTTTTTTTAAATTGGCATTACTGTTGAAATATGTAATGTCATAATTTTTTATATTTTTTAAAATAAACATATACCGAGTTTATATTTTTTGTAATTTTAAATTGATGTTTTAAAATATCCGTTAAAGAAAAAAATTTTCTTTTAATCAAAAATTTGGATTCTTTGATGAAGGGGAAGAGGGATGCGGTTGAGAGATTTTTGAAAACTTGGTAAAAAAGTAGGTACTGAAAAGTTAGTGATTTTCTCCCAAAGAAATTCGTTAGATACCTTGGTGAATCATATGGCAAAATGTACACTATGCACTTGCACATGATAATAACTCATTTCATATGCAGTATCAATCAGACCGCATTTCATACGCAGTCTTCATTTTGTCATAAAAATCACAATTGCAAATGAAACATGATATAATGAGGTTTGCATATTGATTGTAATAGTATTACTACTTTTGCAGTGATTGCATATGAAATGTGACTTGCATGCAACGACATATGAAAACAGACATATTGCAGGTATTGTCTTGTCACGTGAAATACATGTAAAATAATATTATAAGCATCTGAGTAGATAATATGGGCATAATTAGGAAGTAATCAGTCATCATATTGCATTTCCATCGTAGCAGCATATGAAACGTGAATTGCATGCAACGTCATATGAAAATAAAAACATATGAAGCAATATCGCAAGCATCTGAGTAGGTAATAAGAGGTTATCACTTATCATGTTGCAATTTCTGTGCAGTAGCATATGAAATATGACCTGACTGCGATGACATATGAAAGCAGACATATTGCAGCTATCATCGTATCATGCGAAATGTATGTGAAGCAATGTTGTGAATATCTGAGTGGGAAACATGGTCACAATTAGGAGGTAATTGCTCATCATATTGCAATTTTTGTCAATTTTCATTGCCGTAGCATATGAAACGTGACTCGTATGCAATGACATATGAAATCAAACATATTGTAACTATACGTTGTGAGCATTAGAGAAGTGATATGGTCACAATTAAAAGGTGATCATTTATCATATTGCAATTTTTATTGCAATTGCATATGAAATGTGTGACTTGCATGCAACGAAGATGAATTTAAAACGTTCAACTATCCAAAAAAAAGTCTTCACTTTACTTCAAGATTTGCTGCGTAATTTGGAAAAATCTAATTAGTTTCACAGTTTGTCAATTACTCCAACTTAATGGATTTAATCGGGGTTTGAGAGACCAGAGATGCTTTGAGGAGAGATATTGTAACAACTAGAAATGTAGAACAATTAGTAAGGAACAGTTTTGTTTGAAAAATTTTCTTGTAAAAACGACGTTTCAAATGTAACATTGAGGGGGGGAGCTATAAGTTGGAGGGGGTGAGAGCAATTTTTTGCGCTGCAGTTTAGTCGAAGGAAAAATTAATTGTAAATCTTTTGTGAGTACAAATTTTTGGTATATCTTTGATTCGTTAAAATGTGAGAAAATCAGATTTCCCCTTTTTTCAAAGAACGTTTTCTCATATTTGAGGAGGGAAGATTGCTCCAAATGGAATTTTTGTGATAACTAAAAGTGTAAAGGAGACATCAAGGAATAATTTTGACCAGATGTTTTCTTTTCTAGAATCAATTACGAGCACATATGAAATGAGATCTATTTTCGACGGTAAACGATGTAATTAAAAATAGGTGAAGTTTCCCATTGCAGGATCTTCCATTTGAAATCTTCTTTTCACGTATCTTTAATCACAATCACCTTTACTGCAATTTGGTAGTAATGTGTTTGATATATTATCACAAAATGAATGACAAATTTCCAAACAAAAGATCGTATTAGAATTTAATCACCTCTGGTACGATGTGTATTTCTCAAAAATACACATACTCTTCGCTATAAATGTATTTTACTATGCAATGAAAATGACTTTTTAATTACGAATCTGCAAATTTCAATATTATTTATAGCCATTGGTACGTATACGTTGCAAATACAAACGACGATGTGTGCTTTCATTACGATGACGTTTCAGTGTTAACCGCATAACAGCTGCTTTTTCATAGATAGTTCTTTTTTGTATTATTTGTTTTAATTCATCGCGATATACGCCGCAGGACTGTATTGTTTTTCGTCGCAATACGCGTTCATTTTATAAAGGATCGTAGTTCATTATACTTTTATTATTTTTAATCGATATTGCTAATGTTGGCGTGTTCACGAATTTTATTGTAACGTCGGTGTTCGTATTGAAAGCTTAACGATGCCGATGTATTATACGAGTTACTTTCTGGTCATGGTTACATTCACCGAATCCCTTGCAGATGACATAGAGAAAGCGAAGATGTTACGATTAATAGACAAGGGTGAAATTATTTCCGTCAAGTTACCTGCGCGTAATTAACTATCTGTATGACCATTAAACCATGATTCTAATTGGTGGTTGGGCTAACGATGCAGTTGACGAGTTTCTTCGTCGCATTTGCATTTACCGAACCCTCGTGAAATTCCAGTGTACGTACGCAACGAAGACGCGTGGTAAATTGGCGTACGTATAGTTTTATATGTCGGTGTGCGTCGATAATGTGGAATTTTTAAGCAGCTCTCGCGAACGCGTTTAATATTAGTCGTAAAAGTTAATTTAGGATCTGGTTTGAATCCCGATCGTCGCGCCATGTCTGCGTAATTGGTCTTGTTAGGTTAATTCGACGAAAAAACACGAGATGTTTTTATCAATGAATTACGACGACGTGAAACGAGATCGATTTGTATATCTTCATCATGTTGATACACATCAAAGAGAGTCTCGTTGTCTGTAAACTTCAAACATAATAGATCATATTTGACGAACATGTAATACACGAGTATAATTTACTGCGAATAACGCGTATTAACTGATCGAAACGCAACAAAGTGCATTTATCACGCGAACCGTGAAACAAACGAGCGAAAAGCATGACAAGGCGTTGGTTTCATACGCGGAGAAATACACGTCGAGTATGAAAATTATCGCAATTTCCTTTTTGTCGTCCGAGAATTCGAGGTCGTATTTTAGAACACAAGATGCGTTTTGGGAGCGTTATTATCGTCGATTAGCTAAGTACGACGGGGTAGCTTTGAGGAAACAGCGTGGAGCTCCGAGCGTCGTGATACTTCCGGCTCAATATCTGTATCGAACAGACGCCTACACGCCCTTGAAAAATTCCCAATTTTGTTGCCTCATTAGGAGCCTTTCTTCGGTGTCTGCTTTTTACCAAACGCTGCGTTGAGTGGGGAATTTATACTTTTTTTCTTGGTTTTTGATTATCGAACCCCTAGAAAGGAAGCTATCGGGGTACATATGCAATATGCGTTGCTTATTGAGTTTCATTCTGGTGAATTGCATATTATGATGTTGAATTTTTTCATACTACATTTAAACAAAATTGTCGCCGTTTGGTCCCGTTAATCTAGTCCGAAAATGGCTTCGAGCTTGCAAAATGGGATGATAAGCTCATTCCAACAAATTTTTTGTAGGTATTCGCAGGAGTTAGATACTTTCCGATGAGTAATATGATGGTAAATAAACCAGAGAAAATGGTGAAGTCCAAAATTTGTTTAGGTTATGGGTGCTGTATGACATATACTTTAGTATTCCAGAACTTCCCATATTTTGTCCCCATTTTAGGGGTTCGGATTTTCAGTTTTTTCCATTCTTTGTGGTTTGGTCTACTCGTTGGAGGATATCTCGCTACCGCGACTACATACAAAAAATTTGTTGGGATGAAAATTTTTGCTTTTTTTATGCTCTACAACTTTTACTTGGAGAATTTTTTTGTAATTTCTACGTCTCGCGAAATATAAGCTTCTTTAAAGAGGGTCCCACATCCATAAAATGATTAATTATCAACGATGGTCATTTTTTCTTGTTTTGAGCATCATTTTGAAGCAATGTAAAACGTGACAACTTTTCACCTTGAATTTAGTCGATTTTAGGCAATTGAGTTTTTTTGAAATTGAAAAAAGTACGTTTGTTCCCCTAGCTCCACCTCCTTTGCGTGACCTCTCATAAGAAAAACTTGAATGCAAAAATATTTATTTATTTATTTTCTACAACTTTTGTAGAGGTATTTTTTCCAACATCGAAAAACTTTTAGAACCTAATTTTCAGCAGCTTTGATTTTTCGATTTTTGGCAAATTTTCCAAGTTTCAAAAATCATGATTTTTTGGAAAATTCAGCACTAAGTGGTGATACAATTGTTATAAAATTCTGAAAAAAATTACCGCATAAAAATGTTTGATTTGTCAAAAAAACATGAAGAAAACGAGTTGAGGTTAATACTTCAAGGCCGTCATTTTTCAAATTTTGACAAATTTTTAGTATTTTCGGCCACCTACAATTTATTCTTCGAGTTGAAAAATTTGTCAGAATTGGGCTTAATCCAACTTGACTTTTTCACTTTGTATTTTTGATAAACTGAAAATTTTTAGGTTGCGAATTTTTTTCATCGTTCATCAACACTTATATTATTATTTGATGAAAAATTTTTCAAAATACAGACATTCTTTGAACTTCAGAATTCATCAAAAATCAAAAAATCGCCGAAAACTTAATTTTGGGAATTTTTTGATGTGCTTTTTGCAAAAATCCAATTTTCACCGAAATCTAGTATCAACACCTGTGACGGTTCTCTCGTCAGCCTCCTCCTCTTCACTTTTCAAACGAATAAAAAAATGCTCGAAATTTTTGTACTCTTTTGCTTCGACTTAAAACTAAGATAACACTTTCAAAATCCACACAACCTCGTCACCGCACATCCTAATCAAAATGAACTCAGAAAATCTAATAAAATTATTCACCATCGTCACTTGCAAGCGCTTCGTGACCATAAATTATTCGAGCGACTGGATGCAACGACGTTGGAAAAAATTACTAATCAAGGGACACGTCCCCCGCCTTGAATTCCCTCTCCAATTACAAGAATTAGTGATCCCCCAGAACAAAGCTTTCTCCAAATGGGCGACCGATTCTCGGCGAATTACGTAGTTTACAATTCTCTTTGTACGTAAAACGAGTGGTTTACCCTTTGGTGATAAAAAAAACGTCTGTTTACTTTTCTATTACTCGGTAGCGAAAGGCGACATCACGATACATATTTAATAAAAGGACCCTAATCGCTGGTTTAAAATTTTGACACGTTGTAAAGTAAACAACGTGTGTAATTACTGGAAGCTAAAAATAAGTAAATTGTAATGTTGGTGATTTTTTTTTTGGTGAAAAAATATCGCTTATTTTAGCAAAGGTATCGTGGATTTTGTGTCATGTCTCACGTGTGACATTCAAATTAGCCAATGGTAAAATGTCGTTTTTGAAAGCAATCTACGCGATATTGAAAGGGTTTTATTTACCTACCATCGAAATTAAACCACCGATGTAATTTGTCGACGAACTTATCGTTGAAATATTAAAGCACAATACCTAGTGACATTTCCTTCTCGGATACATCTTCGATACGGTCGTCTCGCGACGACGATGAGAAAAATAAACCAACCCTTTATGAAATCGTCTCGATTGCGGAAATTGTACATATGAAATCTTGCGGAGTAAAAGCTCTGTATTATGGGTATACATTGTACACGCATATTTACCAGCTTATCAAATCGTATTAAATTCCGTATACGCCATGTCTCTGTGACAAGGGGGCGATAAAAAACAAGGTCCTCAGCCATCAGAAAATACCTCTTGGCGACCCGTACACATCTACGAGCGCAAAAAAACCCTCGTATCAACCTCTGTACACAAAAAGGCAAGCAATAAAATTCCCTTATTATGAAAATAATTCCGCATTAAATCGCGGCCGGTTTATTTTTCGCTGCGTTCTATCTCAAACATGAGATTTTAGTAATTTTCAACATTTTAAGTCGTCGAATTTTCCCCATCGAGCTCGTTAGTCTACACGTCTCACGGGCTCGACGTATCGACGCGAGTCGCCAAGGTGAACACGAGACGCAAAATTTCGAATTAATGTCACTCCGTGAGTGAAAAATCGCTGTAAAAGGCGTTTTAATTTTTCAGTAAGCCCGAAAAAACGAGTTAATTGAGCGGAAAAATGATTCACGTAGGTGACGGATGCTTTATGCTTTTACGAATATTGTCTGTTTTTTTCGACAGCTTTTTTTATATACGTCACACGTCTAAGCTTACACGCCTTTGCAACCTTTGTGTGGCGAAGATATGGGAAACTTTGAGCTCGTAATTTATTCGGTAATTTGTCACCTTTCTTTTTCTATTTGCCGTAATTATTAATATTTTTCGATAGACGTGAAAATAGGTTATGCTCGTGTTTCTTTCTTCGGTTCACTTTTAAGATGTTCAGAGAAATAACTTCGTGTATAAATTTTAGCAATTTCGATGGATATTTTTTATTGCGGAAATTTGCGAAGAATGCTAAAACGGCTATAAAAACGTACGTAAATTTATTAATTCCAAAGCCCGATATTTTTTGTGCTACGACGAATTTAGCGTTAATGCGATTCAAATGCGAACAATTCGATAGCGGCCTTGGATATTTGTAAAGTTATACAAAACAACGATATTTTTAGGTAGAAATTCTTCGATAGTATTGGTGAGGAAATATTAGCGATGGGAAGTGATGAAAAATTGTTCATTTGTGAGGCTCCCGCGATGTGAATATTTTTCAGATGAAAATTTTTTTCAATAAGAAAAATTAATTTTAGTACGTTTCAATTTTTCATTAAGATGTGACATCTCGTAATAAAAATTTTTCAGCTGCTTCATTTCTCTTTTTTTTGCGTTCACTCGCGATATTCCTCCATTAGAAAAATTTAATCCGGGTTCATTTTTGTAATTGCTTTTTTAGTCGAATTTCCCCGATGAAGATGGAAGTTACTTCTTTAGCTTAATTTTTCTCGTGGAAAGGCCAACATGAATTTTTGTGATGTGAGATGTGAAAGTGAATGGAATACCTACGAAATATTACTAAAATATTTCAGCGACCTTGATGTGATATTCCTATGACATCGTGGTGACCTCAAATGTTTTTGGAATGTTGCTGAAATATTTCTATGACTTTGATGTGATATTCCTGTGACAATGCGGTGTCCTCAAATGCCAGAGGAATATTGCTGAAATATTTCTGACCTTGATGTGATACTCCTGTGACAATGCGGTGTCCTCAAATGCCAGAGGAATATTGCTGAAATATTTCTGACCTTGATGTGATACTCCTGTGACATTGCGGTGTCCTCAAATGTCACGGGAATATTGCTGAAATATTTCTACGACCTTGCGGTGATATTCCTGTGACATTGTGGTGACCTCAAATGTTTTTGGAATGTTGCTGAAATATTTCTATGACTTTGATGTGATATTCCTGTGACAATGCGGTGTCCTCAAATGCCAGAGGAATATTGCTGAAATATTTCTGACCTTGATGTGATACTCCTGTGACATTGCGGTGTCCTCAAATGTCACGGGAATATTGCTGAAATATTTCTACGACCTTGCGGTGATATTCCTGTGACATTGTGGTGACCTCAAATGTTTTTGGAATGTTGCTGAAATATTTCTATGACTTTGATGTGATATTCCTGTGACAATGCGGTGTCCTCAAATGTCAGAGGAATATTGCTGAAATATTTCTACGACTTTGCTGTGATATTCCTATGACATTGTGGTGACCTCAAATGTCAGAGGAATATTGCTGAAATATTTCTGACCTTGATGTGATATTCCTGTGACATTGTAGTGTCTTCAAATGTTTCTGGGATATTTCTGAAATATTTCTACGCCTTTGCTGTGATATTTCTGTGACATTGAGATGACCTCAAATGTTTTTGGAATGTTGCTGAAATATTTCTATGACATTGCTGTGATATTTCCATCAAATTTAATCAATGTTGAAATCCTGCACTCAGGTTTCCTCTCCAAGTCTCATAACTCTTTCTTTTACAACTCAATCGACTACATAAAATTGTAATGTAACCGAAAAACACCATCTAGTCCCATCTTTCATCCCTTCTATTTTCGTTGTTTTCTTTTCACCTTTTACGAAACATCTCCACGGCCTACTTAAATTAAACCGCGGTAAAAAAAACAGCGAAATATACCCCATTGCTATCGTAGACATGTATTCCGCGAATTCAAACGCGTCTCGCTTCCTTTTCACGAGATTTTTTGGCGAAGCTTGCATTAGAAAATTCGTCCATAATGCCGCTTCCTGCTGCGTCGACTTACAACGTAGCCATATCGTCGTATGAACGAAATAAACACCAGCTATTAAATACCAGATTTATCTCCATCTCTTAACCGCCGAATACACGATTGAAGGAAAACTCAAACATGTAAACCAACCCCATTTTGGAAACCAAATTACAACGTAATCTTTACACATACTAAATCACCCTCATCTTTACAAACGAGCCCCTCATCGTCAAATTTACGACCTTAACACGATGGCGGTAGGGTATCCACATACGGATAATTTTTCAACTTGGTTGTTTTTTTATATAAAGCTCATAACTGGGAAGAATCCCGTTCCAGGTGAGATTTACAGGTCCCCACGAAATTCATATTCGTTCAATGCGCTTTTAACATGCTAAATAAAGAAACGTCTTTTAAAGACTTGAACAATTTCACGTTTAATATACGTCAAATAAAGCTATGGCGACAAAAATCACCGAATTCAATTCGCTTCGCGATTTATCGCGTAGAACAAGGTAAAAAATGAAAAACGAACTTGTCACCGAACAAATTTAAAAAGGTAAAAAGGTTTACATAAACCATTTTTCTAGTTCATTTTACTTATGTACGTCGCTGTATAGAAAAAGAAACAAAAAAGAAATAAATATAAGTTAAATAAAAAACTTTATGCGATTTATAAAATTCCATCTTTTTATATTTACTTCCGACTTTTATTGCGAAACTGATACACAAAATTTACCAGCTCGTGTGATAAATCATATAAACATCCCCTCCATCTTGGCCCATTTATAGCGGCCGTCGCAAGGCGATGGGGACTTTTTAACAACCACGTGTCAAAATCACTTTCAATTTAGCCGAAGCTGCTTGAAAACGCTGATAAGCGTAAAATCACCGATGTCTATGTAAATCGTAATCAAAAACAGACGTCGATAAAATTAATTCATTTATGAAAAAACGTACTTCTCTTTTTTTTCGTTTTAATATTCTGCTTATACTTGAAAAAAAAAACCCTTTCGCGATTTTTCGCTATCGTGTTCGTCATTCGGCGTAAATACATGTACAAGTATACGTGACGTTTTGAGACAAACCATCCAATTAAGCGTGATTCCGACATATTTCTGTATTTGAAACTTTTTGCGTTGCTATGCTAAACTCAGCCAGTGTATCAGACTTTTTACATACATGTTTTAAAATTATTCGACGTCGATTTCGCAACACAAATGGAAAAAATATGGCGAGGTTTTATTCGTGACATCGCGAATACCCATTTTTTTCGTAGTCTGCTTGTCAGCCAAGCAAAAACTTCAAGATTTACCGAGCAAGTTTTTTCTTAATTTTAAAATTATTTTTTCATAATTTTTATTCTAAAAGATATTTTTCGAGATGATTTCAAACCTGAGGAATTCCTTTTTGAGTAAAAATAGTTAAAATATTTGGAACTTTGCATCCGAAAGAAACAACCATAAAAGTAAAGATGTAAATTTTTGTCCTGGAGTTGGAAGGAATAACGTTGAAAAGGTAAAAACTCGAAAATACAAGCAGTGAAAACAAAAGAACAAATGTTACAAGCCAAAAGAGACCTTATCAATCAGTGATTTTATTAGAAAAATCTAGCACATTTTTCAATTCATAATTGTTTTTCTTTCATTAAATGAAAAAAAAAATCATTGCCGAGTCGTTCTGGAGCCTCCAGTGCGGTCATTTTCTCCAAAACTTACAAAATTCTCTAGAATCCGTCGATTCGAGATAAGTTCCCTCTACTCTCTGTCTCTTCAATCAAACTAAATATGCTTCTAGAAAGTTCTAGACGTCGATTTTTTTGAGCAGCTTTGAAAAAAACAATTCGGGGAGTCTCGAGGTAGCCTTCTGGAATTTTCTGGAAACTGGGATCGAAAATGAGTGGGGAGCAAGTTTTTAGTTGGCTAATCCAACATGAAAAATTTCCGGGACATTTTGAAAATTCTAGAGAAAATGGAAGTCGCATTGGAGACTACACAATGAACTGGAAATGTGAAATTTGAATTTGGCGGGTCTGAAATTGCGGGGAAATATTTTTTGCGATTTTCAGCTATTTTTCCAAAATACTTGATTTTTTAAATACCTGATTTCTATTGAAAATTAATTTTCAATTTTTGAAAATTCGTCAAAAAATCAAAAAGTAAGCACGAATGCACTTTCCAAAAATGCAACCCTCATTCAAATCTGAGGCGACCTGAAGAGGTTACTCGGTAGAAAAAATCAACCATAAATTGAAAAAACAACCTTTTCCAAGATTAACACCTCGAGTGGCTAAAATATCGAAACGATTAACCCATCTAAACATCACATACCCTACTCCCAGATGTTTCACCGTTTTTGGCGCGAATTAGGCGACATCGGCGATGGCAGACGATAAATCGCAACTTGTGATTAATGACCGACGAACGTGCGATCTAAGGTGATAATTTAAAGAATACCGCCTATTTAATATTTCCGTTTGTATAGAAGCGATATATGCGATTCTAATTACACGCGTCCACTGTCCCCCTTGTCCGAAATTCTTTCAAAGAAAGGGGTGCGAGAGATCATTACCATATACGCATATAAATCACGGTACGTAATGTGAAATCAAACAAGTTCCACAGCCCCCCTCGAAAAATGTGGCGCGAACGCGTTAAAAAATATCGCGTTACCGTTACGGTGATTTTAAATAATTACTCGATGTTAAACGACTGTAACAATAAGCATTATTTTTCTCATATAAACACGATGCCTTTGTCACCAGTCTCGCTAATAAAGACCGCACCGTTGGTAGAAAAAAGAGATCGGAGTTTTAATGGCAATAAAATAAACGTATCCCCGAGGGGTGTTTTTTTTCCAAACAACCCTTTCTTTTTTTGCCAACTTTTCCCTTATGCTGGCGTAAGCGGAACGAGGAATAACCTTTTAATTTTTACCATACATATACAGTGTGTGTAGAAAAAACATAGGGTACTTCATGAAAATGTTAAAACCCGTTTTATTTCTTTCTATTTTGCGGGCGCTCGACGTTCGGGGACGACAGTGAATTATCGATGATGTACACGTGCGCGGTGCCTTTGCCGGAAAATGCTACACAAAGTCTAATTCGATTAACAGGCTTTGGTAATCGGTGTTTGGAAAATTTTCCCAACAACGGCCGATACAAGCGCTGTTGATTTTTTATTTCGTTAAATTATTCTATTTTTTGGGAGTTTTACGTGAAAGCGAAAAGTGAAAAGTGAAGTTTATTCGGTTTTAATGGACGTCTTTTAAAAAGACTCTTTTCAAGGAAATCATCTTTTCGACGAAATATGAGTAGAACGCGTGTTTTATTAATATCTACCTTGAATATTTATACAGTTGAAAAATATTAAACGGTAAAGCATGTTGTGCTCGTTTAAAATACTAATAAACGATTCGTCAATGTTAATCTCGCCAAAGGAACCGAAAAACTCAATCGGAGAAGAGGAAATAATAACAATCTTTATTTTCATCTTTGCAAAGTAACTTCGCGATGAAGAATTCGACGTATTTTGAAATTTCCCTTTTGCCTTTTTCCATTTAAATATTTTTTTTACCGGGAAGTTATTTTTCGAATGTTTCAATCGGTGATTTCATTAATGCTTGAGTTACCAAAGTATCGGTGTATTTTTAAGGAGTTAAGAGAGTGTAGAAACTTTTTAGAATGTTTCAAAATAAAATTACGAGTTTTAGAATATCGGAATATTAGCAAAAATATGCCTTATTCAGTTTCTAATAAGTTGTTTTCGAGAGTTGCTCGTCAAGATGATCCCTAGAGCGTGAAGAATGTGAAGAGTGGTGTCTTCGATAATAGAAAAAGATATGGAAGATTTTTAGGGGAAAAGGTTCTTCTATTTTGAGTACACTTTGAATTCCTTACAAGAAGTTACAATTAAATATCGGGCCAGATATAAATAAATTTTGTCGCTTCAACTGCGAAGATACCACAATTCCGGTGACACTGATAACACACGAAAAATATCAACAATCAACGTTGATAAAAACAAATTACCAACTTTTGAGCGAGAACAGCAGCGTGAATATGAAAGATGCGAAATTCGTCAATATGCCATTGGAAAGAGAATGAGATTCCCTATTTGGAAATGAAATAAAAAAGTTACGTCGTTGTTTTCGTTTGAGAGAAATTCTGGCGTGAAGTTTACAGACGCTAAATGCAGATAAAAAAATTCGATTTTACATTTGGTTTATCTATCGTGAATTTCTTTCGCGCGCCATGTTTACGCGTTCGTTTTGCGTTTAAAGAAATTGCATGTGCAATTTGGTAACTTTTTTTCGCGAAAAATTTCCAAGGTAATTTATGATTTTTTTTCTGTTGATATTTTTTGTTGAACGTGAATATGCAGTCATGTCATTACCATGTCTGTTGTGCCATCGTGACAATGCCATGACATATCACCATAACATGCCATGAAAAATCAGCATGATTTGCCATCGTTACGTGATTATGACATCTCTCCAACAATGACTTGTCATCGTGGCATGATCATGAAATGTCATCACGACATGTCACCATGACATGAGTATATGTCACTTAAGATCACAATACGTCATTTAGACATCATGCTACTTGTAACCATGACACGTCACTATTACATGGCAATGACGTGTCATGATAACATGTCATAAGACATGTCATCACAACATGTCATGAGACATGGCATAAGTCATGTCACCACAGCATGTCATAAGACATGGCATCACAACATGTTATGAGACATGTCATTACAACATGTCATGAGACATGTCATTACACAATGTCATCACAACATGCCACAATATGTCATCACATGTCATATGACATGCCACCACAATTTGATCTTTTTGACTCCAGACTCCAAACACTCGTAGTAAAAAATGCTCAATTTTTTTCGACCGAAGTGTTTTAATAGGTTGCAGATCTCTGGTTGGTTTTTCATTCGTTTTCATTATTTTTGGTCCAATTTACCGAGAAAATTTCATAAAGGTAAAAAAGTATCCAAATTAAGGGACTTTTCGGTAGAGCAACATTAGAACGTTTCTGAAATAAATTAATAATTTTTCATAAAACATGTTTTTCGATTTGAAACTAAAACGACTCGTGCAAAAGCTTGTTTGGAAAGTACCATTCGATTAACCTTTTCGTACATCTCTGGTAAATTAGTTTTAAAACAAGGTAATTTTTCTCAGGCCGGGAGAAAAGAACCCTCGATAATACGTCTTGAACGCGAAGGGAAAAAAAATCGAAAAGACAACGTATACAAAAGGAGATCGAAAGCGACTCAAAAAAGGTGCCTGTTTGTGGAACTAAAAAGGTGGAATTTTTTCGCAAACTCTACGCGAAAAAATAATTATCTCGCGTCGCCCCGTCACACCGATGACTTTTATTTTTCAACTCGAACAGTTTATTTTTTTGTCGCCTCTCATTTTAAAATGAATAGCCAACGTTGATCATTGAAGTGTACTTCGTTTCGCTACTCTTTCGGGCTTGATAATAAACTCGCCTCTCATCAACGAAATATCAAAGTTGATTTTATAAACCATAAAAAGAGCGGCGGATAAAGCGATTATTTTTTTGTAGCGTTAAGTACAACGCTTTAAAATTATTAATGAACTTTTAATTATACAAGGGTGTTAAAAGAAAGACAAGAGCTTTTAGCATTTTACGTCTTGTGCCTTTGATACGGACGCTTAGCCTTTTGTTTCGGCTAAAGCACATGGTACTCTGAGTCTTTTTCAACTTCCGATGCCTCCTCGAAAGGGCCGAGTTATGCGTGGATTTTTCGTTAATTAAAAATGAAAGTAGTCACGCGGAAAGTTGGGCGATGGTTGATTTGTGTGGACGTGGAAATGATAGGTGAGGGTGGATCGGCGTCTATATTTTATGTTTACCAGCGGGTGATCCTTTATTGATATAACTAATGTTTTGCCCATGTCTGAGAATTTCTGAGGCATTTGTAAAGGTGTATTTCTCACCGCCGCGTAACGTGTTAACCATGCGTAACGTGAGCTCGTCGAGTCGGCGGTGCTCGTCGTAAAGGGTTTTGTTTACTCGACGTGTTATCGAGTCGAAGAAATGGTAGAATTTACTTAGCGCTACGTGACAGACAACCTATCGATGGTGGATTGATACTTGGAATTAATACAGTTTCGAATAAGTTTTACATTTTAATTTGAAAAAGCAATCGTGAAACGCGCTTGAAAGGCTTCTAAGCTACGCAACTGAATTGCGTTGGGTTGAGTTGCATGTGCGTTGGGTGTTTCATTTGAAAAAGAGCTTCTTCAAGGGTGGCGAATTACGTCGGACAATGTTTATACGAGTTGATATCAAAAGCACGTGCCAAAAGAAAAGGGAGTATGTCGATTAATTCGCGGAGAAATTTGGAGCTTGCGTTGATTCATTGCACGAGTCAGCTTTCAAAGGGTAAACAAATGAAACGATTAGCGTGTAATTTCGCATAGATATCCTTTGGTCTCGAGATACGGAATCCTTTCCAGTAGCGATTAAAATCGATGACTTCCAGCATGACGTACCTTTGGCGGTGGGAACTTTTTAAAACCTTTTCTCACTCGAGTAACGCTTTTTAATAGCTCGATAATTAATACATTATAAGAGAGAAAAAAAGGTGTGGAAATGCCAAAGCAACACCCTATGTAATATTTGATCTTATATAACCAGTTCCGGCCCACTAATTCCAACGTCGGTATGCTTTTTCCTAAAACCCGAACTAGACCGCTCGCAGACCGTCTGTATCATCGAAACACGGTTTATTCATTTCCGACCACGTACTAGGCTTTTATTGAATCGTTTAATCGTTCAGAAAAAAGCGATGACGTCATGGAAGAGGAGCTCTAGTCGCGTGTAATCATCGTTTACGCCGATGTCCACTTTTTCAAGCTGACGAATTTCCCCGTGTCCTCACTCGAAGAGCAAGGTCACCTGAGTTTTCTGCCCAGCCTATTTTTTCCTATTTAATGTCGATATTTTTAAATAGGTGTGAGTCAACTCGAGCGTGAAATTGGCGCTCTTTATTGCGGTCAGGAAGCGAAACAGATTATTTTTTAATTAATTTTCACTCCTTTGACAAAATACCCGCGAGCTTTCGGTTGGAAATAAAAATCTAAAGTGAAGTTCTACGACCCTTGGGTCGATTGGCTTGAGTGTTATACAATTGTATCGAAAATCACAACTTAGCGAATTGTTGATGAATTCTATGCAAAAGTTCACCATAAAAATACGCTTAAATAGATGAAAACGTTTTTGTTCAATATTCAACATGTATTTTTTGTCGTCGCGAACCAATTCTACGATAAGTTTTCTTAAGCTCGAGAAAAGTTTATAGAATTTGAAAATTTATAAAAAAATAATAATTTCCAAAACAATTCTACGTTAAAAATTATAACTTGACACGTTTAAAACTCTTGGGTACAAAAAAAAAGTAAGGAAAAAAACTACATAAAAAATGATGTTCGATCGTAAAACATCACGTTTCGTTCTACCTCTATCTTCGATTAATTAATAATCGATAAACTAGACGGTCGTATCAATTAAAGCGAACAAATTTAACGCGAGGCTTATTACGATGTGGCATTACACGGATATGGGCAGTTCGCTAAGTGCCTTGTAAAATTTCTTTTCATGATGCTCGGGCGTAGTTAAAATGCGATAGTGATATTCATATTGGCGACATCGCGTGTTTTATTTCTGTTTAGAGTGTGAGATTGCATGTTTATGATCGTTATAAAACTTGTATGACATACAAACCAAACGTAATTGCGGCGTAGGTGATCGAGATAGCTTTGAGCATGTTTTTTCACTTCGAATACCCAAGTTTCCACGATCTAAAAAATTCGATCTCGTAGATGTCAATTAGATGAGGAGTTATTTATATTGTTGTTTCGTCGGCTTGTTGAATAAATATATATTTTTTAATGTGAAAAATGATATAAAGCTCTGTTTGATGTCAATTTCACCTTTTGAATTATTTCAGCGGGGTTTCTTTTTCACGAGAAATTCGCCATTTTTTTTATTCTTTATCAAATTTCAAGGTTAGTTGATTCAATGATAAAGTACGTGACGTCACACAGTTTGAAATTGAATTTAAATATCGTGATAGGAAGTTATGTCGAAGAAGTTGAATGAAAGATGAAATCTGAAAGCGGAAGGATTAACGAAAAAACTGAAAATGTTCAATTTTTTCTTATCGTAATTTTAGATACAGTAGAACTTATTTTCCAGATGTCCATGAAATTTTTCTGAAAGCCTATTAAAACAGATTAAAAATTCAACAAAATGTTGGAAATGTATAATTGAAAAATATAAGTCAAGTCCATGAACCTCAAAGGAATACTAACGACGTAGAATTTGTTGGAGAAAAAAAGAAATATAATTAAGAAAGAAAAACATTTCAAGTTCTACGCAAACCGTTGCTATCATTTTTCCACCAACGTTGCATGTTTTTTATTATATCGCCAATTATTACGTTATCCCCTCCCATTTTTGCTATTGTTGTTTCACCTATGTTGCGCGTTTTTTATTATGTCGCGAGTTATTACGTCATCCCTTCCTGTTTTTGCCATTGTTGTTTCATCTACGTTGCGCGTTTTTTGTTATTATGTCACGAGTTATTACATCATTCCCTCCTATTTCTGCTATTGTTGTTTCACCAATGATGCACGTTTTTTGTTATTATGCCGCGAGTTATTACGTTATCCCCTCCTGTTTTTGCTAGTGTTGTTTCATCAATGATGCACGTTTTTCGTTATCATGTCGAGAGTTATTGCGCTATCCCCTCCTATTTTTGATATTGTTGTTTTACTGTCAACGCAAATTTTTTGTTTTTAAAACAGATGTGAAGTTAAACCACGGTATTATTCATGTTACTTTTTTCATCATTTAAACGAATATATTATTTTTTTTAAACGTTTATTTTTTGACTAAAGATGTATTTAAAAGAAATCATATATTGAAATATTAACGAGTTGTTTTACAATAATAATTATTTTTTGACTAAATGCGATATATTTTATGAATATTTACATAATTTAGGTCCTGATTATACGCTTCGTATAGTTTAATCCAGATTTTGTAACATAACGGAAATACGACGAATAAATCATCTGAAACTTTCTTTCAACGTTACAAAATCTAATGCAAAACATCAATCTTATCCATTAAGCTATTAATCGTAATTAACGTGTCAAAAAGAATAAATTTAAAAATGTGTGATACAATGTGATGCAGATTTCTCGGTGAATTGGTACCCGTTAACTATGATAATTACAGGTGCTGACGATACGATAAAGGGATAATGATAGGTTATTATCTAATATCTGAGCGTAAATCGATTAAGAATTCGTCATTGTTGCTGCATATAATTAGGAAACAATTTACATCGATAATGTAGAATTATAGTATAACTTGGATATGTTCGTAACATATGCATCTCTGGGATTTCTAAAATGATTCAGGAGTATGATTTTTGTAACGTAGTGTAACTTGTTTCATTATGTATTGAAATACGTTCTCAAGTGATCGGGAATAATTTCCGAATGATCAAGTTTTAAAATACTATAAATAGATTTTTATTACGCGATGGTTCGATTTCGTGAAACATTTCATTTTTCTAGTTCATTGAACTTTTAAATTTGATGCGATTCCAGAATGAAATTACATGTAGTTTCATTTGATAAGAGAAACGAAAATCAAGTTTATTGTCTACGAATAATATAGATTTATAGAAAATGTCGATTCGTATGTATTATCGAGATAAGCGATAGTAAATATTGCATGTTGAATGTAAACAAAGATTATAGCACGAAAAGTACATAAGAATATTCGTTTGAATACAACATTCAAATAGTATATACGAATCAATTAATACCGAGTTCTTTTCAGTTCTTTATCGAAATGCTATTCCGAGTATTTGAGATGGTGGATTCGATTTCGTACTCGTATATTTCTTTTCGGAACTCGCGAGTTAACACGAAGAGATTTCATATTGTTTGATGGATTATGGCGTAATTAAATGTGAAATTGTCGGTGTTTTCGGTAGCGTGCTTTGTTTGCGCGTGCTTTGAACTTATGACGAATAGGGAAATTGTTTTTATGCGAAAGTTGTACTTTGATACGGTGGACGTGGTTGTGAGATTGCAACATGATATGATTTATTGATTATTTATATCTGTCTGTTTGATCGTCTTGGAAAAAAAATAAGGGTATAAGTCACAATATTGCGTTTAATCGTATGATGTACTATTTTTCAAAAATCCTAATAGAAAAGGGATATTTTGAAGGGTCTGGCTTAGCGACGCGTTCGTTGAAAAATATTATAAATAGGTTTTTTTATTCAAAAGTCAACCTGTCAAGCTACCAGTGGCGTAAATGATGGTAAGACGTGGAATACCGGAAGTATCTCTAACATTTATCTTATCAACCTTCGGTAATCCAAAATAAAAACAAGATTGTGTGAAGTTTATGTCAAAAGCATATTTTTTCACGTTATATGATGCGATGATCGCGTACCAAATGTTTCCATTTGTTCGCAAATGCAATCGGTGACCTTTGATATATGACTGCATGAACAGACTGCACATTATACACGTGTTTTTTTCACAACGTTAATTTCTCACGTGTGATTAATTGTCTTTCGTCGTGTTTTTTTCACCAAGAGGTTGGATATAATTCAAAAACATTAAATGTTGGGAGGAGCAAAGGAGGTGAATTTTTTTTTCAAATGAGAAATATCGTCTAAGATCGTATGTGATCGTGAAATTTCGGCTGTGACCAATGGATAAGCATTTATCGAGTGAAATTTCAAACTCGTTAATCTGTATTTTCTGGTCGGCTCGTTGAGAAGAGCAAAATACGAAGAAAAATTACAGGCATTCATTCAAACAAGGTTTAACACATGTCTTACCATCGCAACAACAACCAGCTGCGGAAGGTTTTATCTTAGTTGGCTCATCTCTTGTCTGCAGCGCACCATTCTTCTGCTATAGTTGTAAATTTGCCTAGTAAAACGGTGACTTGAGCGTATCGAAGGGATAAGAGTGACTTGTCTGCATCATTAAATCAGTTTTAAATTGATGGCGTGCGAGAGCCAAGTTGACGCTTTGTGGAGGTAATAAAGTAGGTTTTGCCTTTGAAAAAAAAAAACAACCTTATTCGTCTTGTGATATTCGCTTAGGTGTTTATCGCGCGCGAAATACCTTGAGTTTTTTTACTCGAAATGTGTAATACGATATGATGTCGACCTTGGAGCATGAAATTTGTTCGACGATTGACGAATTTTATGGCGGCGTGGTTGAGTATGTAGTCTTGGAAATTCTGTACGAAGTTATTAATTTATCATGAATGAAAATGCGAAAGAGTACGTAACAAAGATTAATGGTAACGTCGCGACCACCCTATTTACTCTACTCGAGAATCAAGCTGAGTATCTCATCAAAACTTGATCTTAGTGAGCGCAAATAAAATTCCGCTTATCCCCTTTATTTCTACCTCCTTAGACCAAAAGACATGCTTCTTTACAATAACGTTGAGATGGTTTTTTCATGAATGTATTCCTGAAGGAGATATAGAAAAGCTCGATTATACGAGCTCTTTCGAGTGGTTTTTTTGTATTAATATTTAATACGGATATATTTAACGGGTATACGAATTAGGAAAACATGCCGGTATTAATAAATAACGCTAATTTGTTGGTGATATTGTGTTACAGGTATGTGGAATTTTTATTAGAGTGGTTCTGTGGTGGCAGGCGCGGTAAGGTAATTTGATTTATTCTAGGTTATTTTTTTACGGCGGCGAAATTAACGCGACTTGGCGGTTTTTTTGGACGCGGTGTCCGACACGTGTGCGTACGAGAGGAAAGAATACATGTTTATGACGCATGTAGGTGACATTTTAATGGGCACGAGATGGGAGGAGATCGTGTTAGGAAAGCTTGTTTCTTTCGAATCGGCGATACAAATTTAAAGCGGTGTGGTTTCGTGTACCTAGATGTATGCAAATCGTTACCATGTCAGCGTGAGATGCGAGATGGAGGTGGTGGATATTTGAATGGGAATGAGAATCCGATAGTCAAGTGTGCAATTGAGCAAAACTGTGTTTAAAAACGAGAAGTAACATGCCATGGCAGATGTCAAAGTAGCATGAGTCATGACTCGGGTCAGAAGAACACCAGTTTTTGATGTCAAAGTAATGAGGAACATGAGCCATGACTGTTGTCAAAGTGACATGGAACACAAGTCATGAACGTTGTCAAGACGGCATTTGATGCCTATGTGAAATCTGATGTCAAATTGACACAGATCATGAGTCATGACTATCATCTAAATGTCATTTGATGTCAAAGTGACATAAAACATGAGTCAAGACTGAGGCTACAATGGCATCTGATGTCAAAATGACCATGCCTGTTGTCAAAGTGACATGGAACACAAGTCATGAACGTTGTCAAAACGGCATTTGATGTCAAAGTGACAAAAAACATGAGTCAAGACTGATGCTATAATGGCATCTGATGTCAAAATGACATGACTGTTGTCAAAGTGACATGGAACACAAGTCATGAACGTTGTCAAAACGGCATTTGATGCCAATGTGAAATCTGATTTCAAATTGACACAGATCATGAGTCATGACTATCATCTAAATGTCATTTGATGTCAAAGTGACATAAAACATGACTCAAGACTGAGGCTACAATGGCATCTGATGTCAAAATGACCATGACTGTTGTCAAAGTAAAATATAACGTCAAGGTGATAATCACCTTGACGTTGACTGATGCCAAAGTCTTATGTTGTCAAACTGGCATCGAGCATGAGTCTTGACTGATGTCGTAGTCATGCGAGTCATGACGATTGTCAAAATGGCATCGGATGTCAAAGTGACATAAGTCATGTTTGTTACTAAAGTGAAATATAATGTCGAAGTGATGTGAGCCATAACTGTTGTAAAAATGACATCCAAAGTCAAGATGATGTGAGTCATGATTGTTGTCAATATGACATCTGTCTTTATTTTTCAATTAATTTCAAGTCAATTTTAAATTAAATTAAATCGAAGAGTTTAAAATCGGATTCTCATTCACTTTCAAATACCTTGGTCAAGATATCATCAACCCCCCTTCATCGTTATGCTGGCAACATGGAATTGCGAGCTCGCAAGTTTTGTTGTTTGTATGTGTTTGTGTTTTGCGAGCATGAAACGTGCAGAATGAAGGGTCGATGCGGAAAAATGCGAAAAAGAGCATCATATAACCCAAATGCACAGCATCTCACGGTGTAAATCATGATGATTTAGATCAGGTCGATTAACAAAATTGCTATATATGCTTTGGTCGGGCCGCATTTAGGCAATAGTTGAAAAGTTTAATCATGTTTGTGGAAAAGTTATAAAAATTTATAACGCAGCGATATTTGGTTTGTTGTTTCGATATTAACTTAATCCACTTATAAAGGTCATGCTCTCTGGGGGAAGATCTCGTATATATTCTTTTTTGGTTCATTCATTTTTTTCGCCGAGTATACGCCACGACGACGTTCTTTGTTTTTATTGAAAAATACTCTCCTACGCGTATATAGCCAACCCCTCGTGTGTTTTTTTTTCACCCTAATATAGCCGTTTTTTTCGCTACGTGTTTTTTTCGCCGCTTCTTCAAGTTTTTCATTCTTCGTGATGTTCGTTGGCACGCTTTTCCCTATATGCCAAAAGCTCTCGAGAAAACAACGTCAGGAAACGTTATAGCCGTATAAAGGCTCGGTAAAACGTTCGAATAGTTTTGTTTTTCGCGGCTGCCGCTTCCTCTTTTGACAATGTTTTCGTATAAAAAAAAAAACGCTCTTCGGATATATGGCGTGTTCTCGAAAGGAGAAATAGCCGACGATGATGGCCAGTTCTGGTGTGAAGTGTGGGATAAAATAAGCGAGTAATTTTTCTCGCTTTTTTCATCGCTGCTGCCGGCGGCGTTTCGTTAACGTTACGGTTACCACCTCCGATTTACCAAACTGTAACGTTGCCGTGGTTTATGCGCTAGCGTTGTCGTAATTAACGTGGGCTTATACCGGAATTTCGATGCGTGGATATCGTTAATGTAGCCTTGGATGGGAGATGAAAAGTTGTCAGGAATTTGACGTATTGGATGAGGCGAAGGAAAAAAATGCTTTGAGTTATTCCCCGAGATGAACTAAAAAAGAGCGAAAGTTGAACGTAGACGAAAATTGAGAAATTCTGAGAGTAAATTCGAAAAGGTGTGTTTTTGGCATGTATCCATCATGCGTGTATTTTCTATCTCGCTGTGACAATCGTGTGGAGGTGTACGAGGTTTCGATGTAGTGAAGTAATATCCGTGAAAGTCGGAAGAAGCTTGATTTAAAGATAATTATAATTTTTATTGACATTTTTATGTCTGGAACATGACACACAAAATCGAAAATCATCACAAAAAAGCGTCATGTGGTTGTCACGATAACGTGTCATGCTCATAAGTGATGATCTTAATGTTTTAATGTCATGATAACATGTCATAGATGACAGTTCATTGTTATGGTGACATATCATGATCATGAGTGATACACTATAGCATAAGTTATCGTCGTAATGACATGTTATGATTATGATTGACATGTAATGACTTGTTATGATGGACGTCATTGGAATAGTCAAGTGTCATGGCCGTGAGTGACACATGATCATGTTTTGGTGATATGTCGAATGACATGTCATGGCGATATCTCGGGATCATGTTGCGATGACATATTATGCTGACCCGCATTATGACATATTTCGGTAATATGTCATGACGTTGTCATGATAATAGTCGTGATAATGATGTGTGATGACAAGTTAGGTGTTTATTTTTTCCTCTCAAAATGTGTTACGCGTCGTATGTTCATGTTCAACGAAAAATGTAATTTTTTCATGTCACCATACTACGTCATAGATGACCATTCATTGCCATGGTAACGTGTCTTGGTCAGGAGTGACATGTGATTACGTCGTGGTAGCATTTCAAGTGACGTCGTCATATGATGGCAAATCATTGTTATGGTGACGTGGCATGATTGCGAGTGACATTTGACATCAAATGACGTCTTCTGATGAGTGTGATTGTCGCGGAGTGACATAAAAATGTCACTGTGTTGCGAACTAAGGTGATTCTTTATGATACAGAATGAATACTTTGAACTTTTTATTTACTTTGGAACAGTCCGATCGCTAGCATGAGTTTCTCGCGGTGGCCTGCGGGAGGCCGCGTCTTTCGGGCTTTGGTGTTCTGAAGCGCCTGAGACAAGACGAGAATCCAACTTGACCCGTCCAAAATTTAGCATAACCTAATATTCCCACCTCCCCTTCTCATCCTATAAATCAATACATACAATGCGTGTTTAAAATTCGTTTGTAAAAAAAATAATGAAAAAAGTAAAAAAAATGAGAAAACAAACCGGTCTATTAAAATACAAAAATTAGAAAACCATAATAAAATCGAGAGAAAATCACAACTGCGGATTAAAAAAAAAAAAAAAAACGAAAAAAATTAACAAAAAACAAAAATGACATTAAAGCTATACAATATAATTGTTAAAAAATTTTATTTAAAAAAACAAGTGAAAAAACGTCTGTTAAAACGAAAGTCTTGGGAGAAGACCGGAAAGATTTAGGACACGGAAAAGTGAGGATGCTGTGGCGGGTTCATAAAATAATGTGATTTTCAAAGATGGTGAAGAAATATTTTAGATGGAGAAATTACAACAATGATGGCGGTGTCGAGAGAGGGTTATGTTTACCATACGATGAGAATGTACGTTTTAGCAGCCTCAATATGTACAGAAAATACTTGTAATGCAAATCACAAAATATACCCATCCCCTGATACGATTTGGATGACCAGTTACAAAAGGAGGCACGTATTTGTGGGGTTAAAATACCACAATCATGCGAAAATCCCATTGTAAAAAACCAGTTACGATTAAGGGATGGGGAAACCTATCGATAGGGCGTCGGTGACTTGCAAATTACCAGTTGTAATTCTCGTACTCGTGGGAGGTCGATTTTTCAAACACGTTTGGTCTATTAATGCTACGACGCCGGCGAATCAGGAAAAATAAGACATGTGCAAATAGCGACTGTGTATTTTCAGAAGTCACTCTAATCATTTCATTCTTAGGTTGAATTATCGAAAAGAATATTCTATTTGCATTTGAAATGAACGCTTATGATAACATATTGGAGACTCGGAGTGTAATTTATTATACGAGAGTTATTTAAAATTGCCATAATTCACGATACCGCATTTCTGCACGTTTCTCCCTTTATTGATCGTATTCGTTGTGTATTTGTAAGGAAAAATCGTAAGAAAGTTTCCATTTGAAGTACTAAAGATACGTCGAGTGAAGAAAAAAAAAATTGAACACATAATAGATTCGTACGCAATACGCATATTTCAAGGAAAAAATTACGTTAAATTTAGACGACACCGTGCTTCGAAATGGTCCGCGAATTTTTGCATCGCGAATATTTTCTAAATTTATAGTATACGAAATGGGGACAAAATCGTGACCAAATAAGATGGAAAAAACCTTAACGTATTCAACGTTTGAAGAAATTTTCACAAAATACACATGATTTATATTGTCTGCGAAATATGCACTCGCTGGCGAACTTCAAGTTTTTCGTATTAAAAACGCGACGATAAATCAAAACTTGGCGAAATATTCAACTGTTAGTCAATATTGGGTAATTTTTATTCGGCAGCTGAAGCTCGTTATATCGAGCGTATAAAATATGATTAAAATTATAATTCTCGACTGGAAATTTTTTCGCTGTGGTGTGCAATTTGCGGGAAAAATTTTTTTGATTACTTTTCGGCGTATAATTTGTACAATAAAATCGAGTTAAAGTATCGAAAAAGTTTTCACGCGGGGACGAGGGAGGGAGACAAGACAAAGAAAACTTTTAAAAAATGCCCATGCTCGAGGCCCACATCGTTTGTGCGGTCGTGACGATGGATTCGTTCCCGAACGTCGATAGAAGAGGTTTTTTTATCGTAAACGGTTACGAGCGATGAAAGAAGAAAAAAGTGGCGAAAATTTCTCGAAGCGTTATTTTTCATCTTTTGTTGGAGGGTTTTCGCTCTCGTTATTAAATTTAACATCACGGTTTGTCCGATCCTCCCGAAGTCGAACTATTTTAAAAGAAATACCCGAAATATGCGCGGAAAAATGATGAAGATGCGAATTATGAAAATTTTATGTTTATTGTGACCCGATATAAAGAAATAGAAAAAAATTAAGATAGAGATAAAGTGGAAATAAAAGTTAAAAGGGAAAAGAACTTAGAAAGAATAATTTAAGTTTTTTGATTTTTTAGAAAAAATAAAAAAGATAGAAAACCGAAAGACGTTGAAAAAACTTATGGAAATTAAGATTTCACCAGCGTTTGCCTCCGCGCTGTAAACATAAAGTCTCGAAAAGAAGCTTAATTCTTGAAAGTTTTTTAATTTTTCTTGTATTTCAGCGGGTTTTTTCAACTTTTTGGTGTTGGTGCGTTTTCGCAATAAATGTTAAATGTTGGTTTTTCGGTTGTTTTATTCGAGCGATAGAAATTATCTTCGAGTGTGAATAGTTCTTGGGTTATACTGAATCTGTTCGTGATTGCCGAAGTTGTAATTTTGGCCGAGATTATTAATTAAAAATCGTAACAGCTTTGCATATTAATTTACCTTTTTCCCGATTTCCTAAAGTGTTATCCGTCGTTTAAGTTTATCGCATGAAGTTCGACGCGTTTAAAAATGTAAATTAACATGGCGTCCGCTTCAGCGCGTAACTTAAGTTTTATACAATTTAAAACGATATTTAATCAAATCACCTTAGATTAAGTGTGAACGTTAAAGTTCGATCACGACTGACGAATTTCTGAATTTTCCAAGTTTTTAAAACTTTTGACGAGTGTGTAAGAGAAGCAAAAGCGTTGGAAATATTCGGTAATGAGTCTGTCTTGTTTTAGCGCAATCGATAGTTCAATTATGAAGAAAATTCAGTATTTCGTTTCTATTCGTTTCTATAATTCACATGAGCAGGGTTTTATCTGTAATGGAGTTCTCTTTGTTTGCGAAACGCGTCTGCAAAGTATTTGGAAAAGGTTAATTGGAGAATTTTGACAATACCGAAGTGAAGAAAAGTTAGGGAATTTTTCATTTTTTTGCAGAGATTTCAAATACTCGTATTTAAATTTCAGATTGATACGTAGGTTAAAAGTACTTTTTGTGATATTAATTACAAACGTTGAATATTTTCAAAAGCAGTTTTGAAATTTATAAAAATTTCGTTTTCAGTTTATATACTTTGATGGGATTTCTTCGAGTTGGATATTTTGTTTTTTTTTCTTCCATTTTCACCTCAACTTTATAATTATTTTCTTTCAAGAAAATTTCTAAAAAATAACATATTTTGTAAAATTTTTGAATTAAGGGTTTCTCGACGTCTTGCTTTTTTTTAAATAGAATATTCCAAATGAAAAATTCACCCTTGTAGAATTTCAAGGTAATTTAAAACACGATCAACTATCCTCCCACACCCCTTCATATCCGTTGAAATTTTTTCCTAATATAAAAATGGACCGTAATGTATTTCTACACAATTTTAATATTACTTTAAAACAAAAATTTACATAAATTTGCTTTCAAACAAAATCAATTAGTATTCTGTTCAGAAAATCGTTAAAAAATAGAGAAAATTTTTAAATCCATCATTTTAGTAAATTTACATATTTTCTCATAGTTTGGCTATGTATTTATAATAAAATCGATATCGTTTTGCTCGTTAAACTGATTTAAATTCGACTTACGATTAGTTGAAATTACGAGAACGCGGGAAATCCAAGAAAAGAAAAAGTTCTCCGCAGAGAAATACAACAATTGATTGTAAATCAGCATATTTTCAATGGCGATTACACGATGTGTCGCTATTTGGTAAATAATTGGTGGAATTAGTGCAATAAAAGACGAGAACGAAGTGGATTTCTCCGAGTTTTCATGCTGACTTGGCGGAATTCTTAATAATGAGGAAAGGAGGAGGGGGTGATTCTTCTTGGAGTTTTTTTTCTCGCTTTTCTGTTTGAAATGGTTGTAGTCTATGAAGTAAGGACATGATGACCTTGAAGTTTATTTTTCGAATTAATTTTTTTCAACGGATCCCCTCCCTAACCAATTAAAACACCTTAAAATCAACTTTTTAGATTTTTAAAGAATTTTATTCGAGTTTTTACCTTCCCTCAAGAATGATTTTTTGACATATTTAGCCAAACATTGATCCTATCGAAATTTTGGGAACACATTATTAACAGAAAATTTTATTTCCCACAAGTTTGATTGATATGTATTTTTTCGTTGACACGCTTTGTTTTCGAGTTATCGAGCAAAAACTCATAGAAAACGGTACGATTCCAATTGAGCGCGACGTATCGCTACGCCGCGTAAGTTACGTGGTGACTCGTTTTGCCTCGCGCGAAGAATTTCTGCCGGCGACGCGAGTTGGCACGAAGCTTACGCGAGGAAGCGACCAGATGTCGTGCTTGCTTGGAATCGCGTTACTGTTTTCTATACGTTTTTGCTCGATAACTCGGAAACGAAGCGTGCTACGAAAAATTATGTAATTACTTAACTGGTAGAAAATGAAATTTGCTGTCGATAATGTGTTCCCAAAATTTCGATAGGATCAACGGTTGGCCAGATATTATGAAAAAATTACTTCAGGGGAAGTTGAAAATTAAAAATTTATCGAATAATGAAATTTTGCAGCTAAAAAATTGACTTTTGAGGGTTTCTTGATGTAAACTTTGATCTTACTTATTTTCATAAAATTCGAGTATGCGACTTGGAAAGGTTCTTTTGCCAGTTGAACTGAATAGAAACTTACGAATATCTTGTGATACCGATTATGATTATTTTACAGTATTTTTTTCTCTTAATTGAAATATAAAGGAATAAAAACTGAATCAATTTTCCGATCCAAATTGACCACATACGAAGATTATCACTGCGAATACTTAAATCCCTTATTTACAAGGTCTCCAGAACAATGCAGTTTTTTACATCTTTGAGCTGAAATCCTTTAAGTACTCTTTTTAAAATAGATCTTTACGAATCGGCAGATGTCTACTCATAAGAACGTGATTCAATTTAAATCCCGACTCTGGTTTTTGTTGGCAAATTGCTTCGTGGAAATAAACCCGAATCAGAAAGATTGCATTATTCGATGAAAATTCTCCACTGCAAATCTCACCATGTTTTCTAAGCTCCGTAGAAAATCGGAGGACTTAAACATCAAGTTTTAAAATTAAGCGACATCTCGTTTTTTCGCTTAAATTATTCATTTCGTGGATTCTTACAAAATACTCGGTTATTTCAATATAACATGTGCATATCTTAGTACCATATTTTCTCGAGAAGCGGTTGAACTCGAACCGTAAACTCTTATTCATCATACCTCAGCATCTCTCGGTGTAATTTGAAAAATCTCAGTGAAAACCTCGTCGCGCCGAACAATACCCTCGATGAAAACCTCATTAAATCATTCTCGTTTTTTCAAAGGTAATTCCGCCGAATGATTCGTACACGCGTAAATAATGATTTCTTTTGAAAAAAATTCTCGCGCGCCGTTACAACATGAAATGAAAAAACCTCAACCCCCTGTTAAAAAAAACCCTCGAGTTAATCAAAAATTGATTAAAATCGCGATTACGAATTACATTTAACCGGCGGCGACCGCGTAAAAATATCAAAACTTCAAATATCTCGAAATTTATTTGCTCTCGTGTTTTTCCAATTATCCTCGCTATACGCAAATGTATGCGCAAATAAAAACAACGTCAAGCGTGAAATGATTTTTTTCAATTCAACGCAGCCGCCACAACGGTGCAAAAAATTGCCATATATTTCGCCAATGGAACAAAAACACAGGCAAATTTCACATTGAGTTTATTTTTCGCGAAAATTACGTCTGCTTTTTGAAGGTTTTTTTTTTTACGAAAATGCCAAATGCTAAGCCAAACGCTGATAATAGCCGCTTAACTTGTTTAAAATTTATTACCTTTTAAATTACCCGAAAAGAAAATTACACTGTTTGAATCAAAGAACGTTCCATCTTTTTTTTTCCACCTTAAACGAGGAAAATCGACATTTACACGCTTCCTTTGTCAATTCGTATGCCGAATATAATAAAATTAAAAAGAATTAATTTCTTCATACATAATAAGAACGCTTCGACGAATTAAAATTCAGCCGAGAGGTATATTCGATGAAAACGTCCTGGAAAATTCCGAAATTAAAAATTCCCGTAGAAAATTTCCTTATTTCATCACGTACATCTTCAAACCATCGTGCCAGTTCGAATGAATATTTTTCGTGCTTTCAATACGACCATACGTCATAAAATATCTCGTAAAAAGCCTATGGTTTTTTACTCGTCAATATTTAAGTTGGCAATAAAAGGTTAATATTGGAGCTAAATCGAAAGTAGCAATTTTGTTACATATGAGAACCCCTAGGAAAAAAACTGAATATCCTATAAACGTGTTATTTACCGAGTAAAAAATTTTATTATTTCGATAAAACAAGGCTCATGTTTGGTTTTAAAATTTCACGTATGTCCGGCTCCGAGGGTTGAATTATTTCAGCGGTTACCACGCGTGTTGGCTTTTTAAATCGAGACCCGTCTGCGGTGGTAAAAAGGTGACTTGTTTCTTTCACCGTCTTCATTTATATCTATCTGTCTTCGCTTGTTCGTTATATTTCGACAGCAGCGTTTCCGAGGCTGGCCTGTGCCAGATGTCGCCTTTTAGTGAATTTTTGACGGTAGCTCGACGATGGCTAAAGCAATCGGGGTTGGGAGTTTTTACGCAATTTCGTCTCGGCGAATGTTTAAGTAGGTGATAACGTGAAACAAGTTTTTCAAATCATATTCCTTCTTTTTTGCCGTCTTGCATACGAATTCGATAATATCGTTTTGTTTATTTGAAAGCGCCACTTTGGGTATTTCGGCGACCGAAAACGACCTCATGAATGTGTCTGGGTTTTGGTGTATTTTCAGTGTCAAACAAGGTGTCAATTGACGATAACAGTTTGTTGGAAATTATAGCAGTTTTCAACGAGTTGATTTCTCACGAGGTGATTGGTATGGTTTGATAGAAATGAGATGTAACGTTTTGGAAAAATGTACCACTAGGATTAATTTATAAGATTGGGTGTGAATTGAGAGAATTGGGGTTCGACAGCTTCAGGCGATTATTACCTCTTTGGGGAGAAAGATGGATATCACATTGATTTTCGCAAAAGGTCGAGTTCAAGGGTAAGGAAAATTACCAGGAATATTATAGAAATAAATTTCCGAAATTTTGATTTCAGCTCAAAAGTTGAAACGATTTCATTTTCAAGATGTAGTAAAAATTTTAATAAAAAAAACAGCATTGAGGAACATGCAAAAGCTGCTAGTTGAGTCCTCTTCATATGTATTAATATATCAAAGAAATTGGTCCCCTCCTAGGGGGCAATTTCAGAAAATTTTATACTACGAGTAATTGGTAAGATCGGTCAGTTTTTATCGTAATGCAAAAATTTATCAAATTTTTTTTCGAAATTGTTTAGTAGGTAAAATCGATAAAAATCGATGTATCGAAATATCAAATTCAAGTATCGAATATATTCTTGAACTAACAGATTGGTGTATTAAAGTCGAAATATCAGACTTGAAATGTGAAATATCGATATCATCAAAATATTCCATTTTTAATACATATCACACTCGCAATATCGAAATCGATGTATTAAAATATCGAAATCATTATCGAATTATCAAATTTCAGATATCGATATCAAAATATCAGATTCGAAATATCGAACCAGCGACATCAAAATCGATGTGTTGAAATATCGAATCAAAGATATCAAAATCGATTATCGAAGTATGGAATTTGAAATATCGAAATATTTATCGAAATATCAGATTTGAAATATCGAAATCATTATCGAATTATCAAATCTCAGATTTCGATATCAAAATATCAGATTCGAGATATTGAACCAGCGACATCAAAATCGATGTATTGAAATATCGAATCAAAGATATTAAAATCGATTATCGAAGTATGGAATTTGAAATATCGAAATCATTATCGAATTATCAAATTTCAGATATCGATATCAAAATATCAGATTCGAAATATTGAACCAGCGACATCAAAATCGATGTGTTAAAATATCGAATCAAAGATATTAAAATCGATTATCGAAGTATGGAATTCGAAATATCAAAATCGATGTATTGAAATACCGAAATCATTATCGAATCAAAGATATCGAAATCGATTATCGAAGTATGGAATTCGAAATATCTAAATCTTTATCAAAATATCTAAATCTTTATCGAAATATCAGATTTGAAATATCGAACCCAAAGTATCAAAATCGATGTATTGAAATATCGAAATAATTATCGAAATGTCAAATTTCAGATATCGAAATATTAGATTCGAGATATCGAACCAGCGACATCGAAATCGATGTGTTGAAATATCGAAATCATTATCGAATTATCAAATCTCAGATATCGATGTCGAGATACCAGATTTGAGATACCGAACCAACGACATCGAAATTGATGTGTTGAAATATCGAACTCAAGATATCAAAATCGATTAGATTCGAAATATCGAAATCGTTATCGAAATTCCAAATCTCGGATATCGATGTCGAAATATCAGATTTAAAATATCGAGTTTGTGGTGTCAAAGGTCACGATTCCAAGAGCAAATTAAAAATATCGAATCGAATTATCAGAACTAAAGTATTGAAACGAAACGTCGAAATAAATTCCATCTTCTTACTATTAACGTTTCCACCATCAAATCTCTAATCTTTCATCACCACTACGAAAAAACTTAAGACAAAAACTCCACTAATTCGCCATGTTCCATTCTGACGTCATATTCGGCAGAAAAAAATGCCCGAAATCTCACACCGCCAAACATCAACAATAAAATCAACTCATCGAACGCATTAATTATAAATATTAACGACATCCGTTTCGAATTACCCGACATTTTCTCATATTCCGGTACACTACGTATCAGTTCACAGCTATAATTCCGTATCCGAAGCAAATCGTAAGTTCCAAGGAGCGAGAGAAATTAAACAAATATACAAGCTCGACTGCACCACGTCTGGTGGCAACTTATGGCCGCATATTGCAGCGTAATTTTCATTCTTTAGATTCATATAGCGCGCAAATTAAAGCCATGTATCATCCAAGTCGACCAGAAGGTGTAACCTTATGACTCGGTTATATACACTTCGATGGAATGTACGATTTTCGAATTATCGTTCGAACAACATTTTCACGTAGCTCGTGTAATTTTAAGCACTTAACTAGTAACTTGTACATGCTAATCTAATAAAACTTACGGTTGTAAATTTCGCACATGATTACGCCGGCCGAGCTCATTAATAGGACAATAATGTCACGTTCGAGGTGCGCAACCTGTTTAAAGCGAGGATTTTTCAACTCATACAACGGTATCGATGGAAAGTAGGAATATAGGTTCGAATACGATGTAGTTAAACGTTGATTTAATTATTTTACATTATAGAAACGCCTATGAATGTAACTTTTCCATAGAGTTTATAATTCATCTAAACGAATATTTTATACGAAATATAATGAGCTTATGCTTTAAGATGATTTTAACGAGAACATATTCGAGAGTTGACGCCTAAGTTTATTTAGAAATTACGACGTTATGTTTTAATAATTACACGTTGCGCAATGTTTAATTGATTAATAGCGCGAGGTGTTTTTGTGAAAATCGTCCTAATTACTAAGCTCCGATAAACCGATATTTAAAGCGATTGTAATTTTAAATCACTATAATTATACGAGGGTTTTATCTCAAGTTTGTTGCGCACGTCGACTTATTAAAACCGGTTGATGGCTACTGTGCGTTGATTTGGGTTTTAACGGGATGAGAATCACGAAGTGGACCGAAGATGTTTTCAATAAATCTACTCGGGGTTGGTTAATGACAGCGTTAATGTAAATATCGACCGGAGGCGTTTTAATAACCCTGTTTGCGGAACTGCCTATGCTTGGCGTGATGATCGAGAGTTTCCAACTCCTACACGTGTTGTAATTAGTAACCGACGAAGATCGATTAATTATTCGAGATATGAACGAGCTAAAGGAGCGAATTGAAATTACGTCGATGATTACTTAATCATTGAAAATTACATGTCTGGTAAATATCAAGTTTTTTAAGCTGGCGAAGTTTTTCCATCTAACAATAAGTTGCGCGAAGGGGATTACTTTTTGTGTGTGTCCCATACTAGATGATCTATATTCCAGAAAGAATTGAAGTGAAGTTAACCTTTGGTAGATATATTCCAATTGTTTCTTTTCAAAGATAACGAATTTTTTTAATCAAAATTTACAGTTTTTTTGACTGATCAAATTATCAAAATTAAAAGAGTGAAAGCAGCTAAAAGTGTGATAAAGGTGGTGAAATCTAATCAAAACTTACACAATAGACGTTAGTGATAAAAACAGGTAAAGAGGTAAAGTTGTGGTAAGGTCAATTTTGTTTACTGTTTAATAATTTTAGCAGGTGAATGTTTGGGATAAGTTGTAAAATTGATTTGGGAATTTTCAAGGCGTGGGAATGTTAGTTGGGAATTTTTGGAAACAATGAAGACAGGTGAAGATGTGGGAAAGGAATTGGAAATTTTTACAGCAGGCTTCATAACAAAAACTAAAATTTAGAAATTTGTATTACGGGACACTTCGGGAAAATTAAATTTTGAAAGTACACACAATAGACGTAGATGTGCTGGTAAAAGTGTGAGAAGGTCATGAGTTGGGAATTTTTGAAAACAATGAAGACAGGTGAAGATGTGGGAAAGTTATTAGAAATTTTTACAACAGGCTTCATAACAAAAACTAAAATTTATACAATTTTATTACCGGACACTTCGAGAAAATTAAATTTTGAAAGTGCACAAAACAGACATTGAACTAGTAAAAGTGTGGGAAGGTCATATATAAGAAAAATAAGCACCAAAAGGGCTTAATAGCCTTTATTTTAATGAAATAAACAATTACAAAAGTATACATATTACACAAGGTTAAAAAGAAACATTAATTTTTAAATAAGAACATTCTACAGCCAGAAAAAAAATCAACACAAGATGTTAAATGAAATAAATCACTTACGCAATCTCTGCAATAATTATGTTTCCCAGAATCTTGCAAATCCAATGTATCGCTTCGGGGAAAAGTACCACGGAGACCAAAATTCATTCAAAAATCATGGAAGTCTTGGAAGATGTACCACTTCACAAATAATCCGAGCCCTGAAAAAAAGGAATAAAATTTAAAAATAAAATATGAAATATAAGGAATTATATGCACGCGTGGTTTACCGACGTCTTGGGAAAATTTTTGAACTCGAAATCTTGGAAGATCGCGCCACAAAATGATCCAAGTCTTAAAAAAATAAATCCAATTAATATGAGAAAATACAAAATTTAAAGGAATTGTACTTACACCATTTTCAGGAAATTTTGTTGATGTCTCATTGCAAGTGTAATTCACTGATGTCTTGGAAAATTTCTGAAATCAAGTTGGATACTCTGAAATGAAAAATAATAAATTAATAATCAACTCCCAGAAATGGAAAAAAAACTTACAATCCTAGACAACTTCTAATGTTTACAAACTCCTTTTCGTGGTTGTTGATCCTGAAACATTAACAAAAACAAAAAATGATGCTTACCATTTAGACGACTTGCTGTTAGATACTCTGAAATGAAAAATAAAAAATTAATAAAGAACTCCGCGAAATTTAAAAAAAAAGCAATATATTTACAATCCTTAAGACAATTTCTAATGTTCAGAACTCGTTTTCGTAGTTGTTAATCCTGAAAAAAATATTAACAAAAAAAAATAGCACTCACCTAAAAGGGCGAGAGTACAGAGGCGAAATTGCGACTAGCGTCATAACGCATGTACTCTCATAAGTGAATGAGTTTTTTCTAAGGAAAACTCCCACGATTTCTTTACGAAAACCAGAGGCGCCCCCAGTCAACATATAGAAAAAGTGGAAAAAACCCGTTTTTTTCGAGGGAAAACCTACGATTTCTCTACGAAAACCAAAGGCGTCCCCCTGGTTAAACGTATCGAAAAAGCAGAAAAAACCCGTTTTTTTCTTGGGAAAACCCACGATTTCTTTACGAAAATCAAAGGCGTCCCCTTGACTTAACATATAGAAAAAGTGGAAAAAAACCCAATCCTCTTCGGCTGGACGGTCCTCCTCTTCTGGCTTCGGGAGCTCCCAGCACCTGTAAGCTGAAACAGAATAAAAAACACATTAAAGTTAAAGGGGGAACGCGAAGGGAAACGAAACAAACGCGAACACGTCGACGAAAACGCGAGTTAAAATTAAATACAAACGATGTCTTGATGTCTTCCCGATGTCTTCGATGTCTTCTCAAACTTATTAATACATATCTTATATATATTAAATATAAAAAAAAAATCTTATAAATTACATATCTTACATATATATATAGAGACACCTAACCCTTTACGCTACCGAACATTTTAAGCATGGACCCAGGCCGGCGACCGTAGTTCACGTCCACCACCCAATCCGTCTTACAAAGCAGAGCCCTGCGCATGGTCACTGAAAAGCACAAAGGCTTCAGATCCCCACAGCCTCCAGTAAGAGCTCACACAAGAAATATCCGATGCAAAAAATAAGACACCCTGCCTACAATACAATGAGCTAGATATCGTTCAATCTCTTCATTATATAGTTTCTCATCTATACTCTCCTCTTTTCCAGAAATTCCCCCAGGGTTGGGTCACCTGATGCATCATGTGATGCTGATTTGGGAGGGGCGCCTATGCAGTAAATTTTTATCTAGGGAGAAATTGCTCACCATACAATATTTGTAGGGTTTTGGAGGCAGTGAAGAATTCGGGGTACGCCAGTTGAGTGGTGAAATTGCGCGTCATGCAATGTTTGTTGTAGGGGTTCGGAGGTGGTGAAGAATTTGGGGTACGCCAGTTAAGTGGAGAAAATGCGCGTCATGCAAGACTTGTAGGGGTATGAGATAGTGAAGAAAGTGAAGAATTTGGGGTGTGCCAGTTTAGTTAGTGATTGCTTTTTGATGTGGAAGTACATGTTCCATGACATTTGTTGATTTCTTTTACAATCAGAATTACATCAACGTTGAGCGTATTCTCAAGTAATTTTTTGACTGAAAAGCGAATTAAGTGCATTTTAATTGCTTCTTTACTTGAAAATTCCTTTTTTACTTTTTTTAATTTAATGTATACGAATACTATATTTTTTTGAAGTATTTACAAAGTTTTAGAAATTTTTATTTATTTTTTTGTGGAAATGCTTTTTTATAGAACAGTGGAATTTTTTGGATATGGATAAAATTTGAATTTGGTGCGTTTTCATTTTTTTGAAAATCATTTTAATGCCGTCTCCAAACATTGGAGATTTTATTGGAAATTATTAAGAAAAGGTTTTGATTTTGATTAATACTTATCTTTTTGAGATCTTTGCAAAGGTTTGGAAATTTTTTTTTTTTTTTTTTTTTTTTTATTTGGTATTTAAAGTCACAAGGTTATATATATAACATAAAGGTGGATTTTCGGGTTGTTTTTTGGCTGAAATTTAGACTAGGTGCATCGTTTTTTCGAAATTAAGATTCGTATTTTTGAAAAATCATGTTATTCTTGGTTTCAAATGTTGGAAATTTCCTTGAAAATCGTAAAAAGGTTTTGATTTTGATTGAAAATATATTAATTTTTCGAGGTCTTTTCAAAGGTTTGGAAAATTTTTTTTCTTATTTCTGAGGAAACGTTTTTTTTTTTTTTTTTTAGAAGATGGGTTTTCTAGTTTTTTGGCTAAAATTGGAATTACCTAAACGCAGTATTTCTTCAGAGTTTTAAGATTCGTATTTTTGAAAATCATGTTAATTTTGCTTCCAAATATTTTAAATTTCCTTGAGAATTATTAAAAGGTTTTGATTTTGAATGGTGTATATTTTAGTTAAATTTTTAATTACGTGCACAGATGTAGCAAAATTTTTCAAGTTATTTCAAAGGTTGAAGAAATTTTCATATTTGTTTTTTGTGGAAACGTGTTTTTCTGAGGCAGTGAATTTTCAACAATTTTATGGTTAAATTTTTGATTAATTGAATATTTTTTGAAATTTGGGATAAAGTTTTGAAAATCATGTTAATCCTACTTTTAAATATTGGAGATTTCCTTGAAAATTATTAAGATGTTTCGATTTAATCGACGTATATTTTTTGTTTTTTTTGGAAAAGTGAGGGAATTTTTCTTATTTTTCTGTGAACGTTTTTTTTTTGTTTGGTGCAGATTTTTTCAAAATTTTGAGATTCGTATTTTTGATGATCATGATAATCTTGCTTCCAAATATTGGGGATTTCTTTGAAAATTATTGAAAGGTATTGATTTATATTTTTTTAATGTCTCAAAGGTTAGAAATTTTTCTTATTTTTCGGTGAAAATGTCGGTTTTCTTTGAGACGGTAGAATTTCAAATTAATTTTGAACCTTTTTTTGTCTGAGAGGCGCATCTACGTAGAATATAAGAGTTTATAATAGTCCAAGAACAAACTTTGGATGTTTTTCATTTAAACAATTTTCTATATCTTGAAATGCCCACGATTTTCTGGTGCAAATCAATAAAAATGTAATTTTGTTTTGCATTGCCGTTATAGTAAACATATGGGTGGAGGAAAGGGGGCGCAAAAGGTGTCTCGAAAATGCGTACATTTTTCGTCTAAGTACGTTAGACGGTTTGTTGCACAGTCACGTCCGAGGCGTCGCATCAAACGATATTAAAATTTCGCTCAAGATCCGAAAAAGCCATCGAGAGCAAGCGATATGAAACAATGTACACTTTAATTAGAGCTGTTTACGTATTCTCTAAATGGTCGGTACCATTTTCAAAACAGATTATCGGTTAAATGTTTACGATTTTAATTAATTCGCTCGAAAGAAAAAGAAGCTACGGCGAAAAGGACGCGAAAGCGTCACGTAAAATGGAAATTTTTCTTGTACCTTTATAACCAAATACGCTCCATGCGTTTGACGAGCTCGGAATATAATTCGAGTAACGAAAAAACCTTCGTTTATAAAGTTGAAGAATCCATTAAAACATTTCAAACGCTATATCAATGACAGCGCGTTACGAAAATGGGAAATACGAATTAAAAGACGATTTAAACGGAATTAATAATAAAATTTATACGATACTAATTAAAAACTGTCAAGTTTTTTCCTCCGTTCGTGTATTTTCCCGGCGAATTTTCGCCTCGGTGATATATTCGTGTGGGAAACGTAGGTGGCGGAAAATAAGGCGTGAAAAACGCCGAAGCGAAAGGGAGCACGTATGTAATTTAAAATCAGGTGGCGTTGTCGCTTGCGCGTTTACTTTTGTGCTGGAAATCGAAAACGTATAACTTTTTAGTGCATCCTATACGGAAACATAAACTGGAGCCAGATTTGAGGAAATATTTTAGGTGTTGAAACGAGAAATATTTTCTCTTAATATTTGCCAAGCTGTACAAGGCAGACTTGTTGCTGTGGGAAAAAAGCTCGCAGCTGAAGCGAGCGTTTTTCGAAACGAGGAAATAATTCGCGAACTAAGGAACGCGATAACGTAATAAAGTTTAAAAACTGCTTGCAGCTGCAATTGATGGGTGAAAATTAATCGTCGAAAGCGCAAAAATACTTCGCGAAGTTGACTCTCGCGCGTCCAGTCACGATACGTCGAATGGGAATTTAGATAAAGATAAGATTTTTTATACTAATTATACGAGTGTGGTTTTGGTCATGAGTTCGTATCCTGAATCTTGACCTTTGCCTCGGACACGGAACGAATAATTGAATTTTGGTATTGACTTGTGCCTATGCCTTTTCGCAACGTTAGCAAATCGGTGAATTTGCGCCGTTAAGTCGTGTTTTCTGAGGGTTTGTTTTATTAATGTAGCAAGATTCGAGGGTCGTTTTCATTATTAAGTTCTACCTTGGCATACGCTCGGTCCCCTATTTTATACCGAAATTATCGTCGATATTAAATATTCTTTCGAGTTTGAAAATCGTTTAAGCGTGATGTGATTGAAATTTTTGTGATTTTTTTACGCGTGAGTAAAGACGAGTTGATATACTGTGCGAATTTCAATTGGCTTCGAAATACATATGAGGTCGAGTGGTGCGATAAAAACAGCTCGGCCCTTTTAATTGAACTCCATAAAACCGAATACATTCAACAGGCGATGGAAAATTGATTACAAAAATAATAAAACAATTTTACCCAAGCCCTGCGAGCGAATGTGTATTTGTATGGGTACGAAATACGCTCATATACGCAAACACTCATATTCGCGCCGGATGCGTTGAGTATATTCGAAAATAATGTTTTTTAGTTTTAATTTACGAACGTATAATGACATTACGTTCGTGTCGTGCTACCAACAACGCGACTTTCTCGCGGGCCCGTCTCGTAAATTCGCTCGAGCGAAACGAGCTTAAAGTACGAAGTACCAGAATGAAACGTTATCTTAATAAATAGCGTTATATTTTTCGCAACCGTTTTCAATTTTTTTATTAAACATATTTTTATCCCAGAGCGTTCTTTTTTTTATTTATCGTGTAACACATTTCTCACGATAGCGTTGGATTAAAGATAATGTACTCGAATTGTACTTCTTGCGTGATTTGTGAAAAAAGAAACCCTTACTTGAAGAATATTTAAAGGGATGGTTTTTAATATCTCGATGTTTCTGTTTAGTTCGAAGAGGGTTTGCATGCTCAAATGGTGTGATACGTGTTTTATCGAAGATTATTGAATTTGCTCGAGTTATAATTCAATTCGATGGGGTTTTAATTTGAGTTCTTTTCTTTGTTTTAGGTGAGTTTGATTACTTGAAGATTTACGGTTTATAGATATTCCTGTAGTTGTCAAGAGACAAACGTCAAATGTGTGGTAAGAAATGTATTAACCATTCTTTGATAATTGAATAATTTTTCCTCGCAAAAGGCGGAATAAGAATATAACTCTATCATAATCCCCCTTCTTTTCTCCCTCATAATTTTATATCATTAAGATGGCATTCCTGAATTTCGAGAACTCGTAGCTCAGCCAGTTTTCAAATTAGAAAGCTGCAATTTAAAGCATCGAATTCGTTATAAATTTTTCTATAAGAATCACTCTACACCTTTAAAAATGATTGAAAATTTCCCGTTTTGTTGTTTGATGTAACGCCAAAAAAAGCTCCACGTCAAATAAAAAGGTATAAAAAAATTACCAACTCTATGAAATTCACCATAAAAAGTTAATTTCATTCATGTATTTTCGAATTAAGTCATTGTGAGAAATTTAGCGGTAATTCGAGGTATGAATATTTTGTCGGGAAATCCCTCGCATGCTACTTTTTGTAGTTCAATGCATCATTTTTTTTAAACCAATTTGTTTGAAAATTATAACACAAAAAATATAACCAAAAATGAAATCACCTTACCTCGTATCATTTTCATACCGTATGAAAAACATACGAAAAATGATCCAATGCGTAAAAATTTAATCAATACGAGAAAAAAGTTGAAAAATACGTGGAATTTTCATTTGAAAATATTTCACCATTTCGCGAAATGAAATATGAAAAGAATAACGCGAAAACTTTTCACACTTGAAGTGTTTTCTTTTAAGCGAGTCTGTTTTATAACAATGAAAGTGTATTTGATCTTGAAAAAAATAACGTTAAAATAACTCAATTTTATACAGCTTTGTTTCAACAATCGTGTAACAATAGGTTACCTTTGTATAAGTACATGTATGTTTACCCTTGAAAAACATCCAAGCAGCGCGAAGTATCAAATCTACTCTTAATGTTGTACAATGGGTAAGTGTATGTTTGACCTTGAATAACATCTAGCGTTATCCCTACTTTGAAGCGAATATGATTGTGACAATAGATAAGTGTATGTTTGACCTTGAAAAATACGCGAATAGCGCGAAAATGTTAGCGCTTCGTGGCATGTTTGATGGTCGTGTTTGGTAACAATAGGTACGTGTATGTTTGACCTTGAAAACACGCGAATAGCGCGAAAATGTTAGCGCTTCGTGGCATGTTTGATGGTCGTGTTTGGTAACAATAGGTACGTGTATGTTTGACCTTGAAAACACGCGAATAGCGCGAAAATGTTAGCGCTTCGTGGCATGTTTGATGGTCGTGTTTGGTAACAATAGGTACGTGTATGTTTGACCTTGAAAACACGCGAATAGCGCGAAAATGTTAGCGCTTCGTGGCATGTTTGATGGTCGTGTTTGGTAACAATAGGTACGTGTATGTTTGACCTTGAAAACACGCGAATAGCGCGAAAATGTTAGCGCTTCGTGGCATGTTTGATGGTCGTGTTTGGTAACAATAGGTACGTGTATGTTTGACCTTGAGAAGCGTACGAATAGCGGGGAGATGTTTACGCTGTGTCGTGTCTTCTTGATATTCATGTTTGATAATAATAAGTGTATGTGCGCGAAACAATTTGTACGAATGTTTCTTTCGAATTATCCGTCGTTTATCGTGCTACCGAAGTGTTTCTCAGTGAAGCGAGTCGTTTCGTGGAATGTATTTTTTTCAAAAACCGCATTTTATCGCGAAGAATATATCGTTGGGATTTTGGAAATGACACGAGGTAACCGGAGATATAAAGCTTTTGTGATTTTTGTGTCATGTTGCGTGTTACCTATTTAAGACACGTGTTGACTTTGAAAATCTACGGAGTAAAGTATAAATAAGGATTTCACTAAAGCAAAGAGTATACGAAAAGCTCTTGGAATATTACACCGATGAAGGTATAATAAAGAATAGAAATGAAGCTGCAATTTCATAATAGATCTCTGCTGAATTACGAGCGGTAAAAAATTTACGAGCGATGAAAAGTACTGAAAAGTTGAACAAATCAGCAAACATTCAATATGTAATAAAGCAACAAGCCAATCGTGCACATAACGCTTTTATTGCATCCGTTATACGAGTACGTAGTATACTACATGGTACCATGAATATAGTATGCATCTTCATACGTGTAGTATACAAGCTTCAAGATAATTTTAATTTATCATCGGAAACAATTTCGTCTATGATGGTAAAAATGTTGGCGGCGCTTCGCGTACTATATCAAGAGATCGTATATAAATACGTTGAAGAAAAAACCATATACTGGGCCGCAGGTTATATAGGTTTTTAACTCGGAAATACCCCACATTTATCACGATATAAAGATAAGTACAAGAAATTCACCTCGTGGAGTATTCAGAGCATGCATGGCTGGAGTACGCGATCGTACAAAAAAGGGATACAAATTAAAACCCGTTGATTTTCCATCGTCTCGCCTTTTAGCCGACGAAAATCGAATTCTACGCACGTTACGGATGATGATTTTCAATCAGTCTCAGATTTATTGCGATGTCGATGCTTATCAACGTTGCGAAAGGGAAATGCCAACGAATAAGGATAAACTCGTGCTGATCACCGGCTATAATCCTAGATGCAATAAAGATTGCGAAAAAATTATCCTTTTGGAGGATACTCGAAAGCGTATTTTTATCTCGCCCCGGACCCTCGAAGGGTTAAGTTGCGCTGCTGAATGTTTTTCTTGGTTTGGTGTTTTTGTCGGATTTTCCTTTCGTAGATGAAGGAATTAGTTGTGTGAATTTCTGCTGAGGGGATGGATGCTTTTTTTTGTCTTGTTCCGAGAACATTTTTCATCATTTTTAATAATCGGTTTATATATTTTCAATTATACAGTCGTGTCTTTATCATTACTTTTGCAAAGGCCATTAGTAGATGAAAGGGAAGTTACTTTGGGCGCAGATTTTTATTATGTTTGGGGAATTATTAGGTTGGTAGTAGGTACTAGGTAGCTAGGTACTGGTATTATTGAGGTGTCCTCATTGCCAAAATTACGATTCCACTTTGTCCTCCTCCAAGCCTTCTTTATAAGAAATCATTTATTTATTTTGAAGTCAAATGAAAACTTTTATCTCAAGCTTGGTGAATAAATTTGATTGAGATTCCCGGGAGGTATTTAATAGAGAAACGGAATTTACCCCCCCCCCCCCCCTCTTCAATTTATTTTCTCTTCACGGGAGTTTTTGACTCTGATTTTTCTATATTAAATGTAACAATTACGTGGAAAAAATTGTCAACCTCATTTTTTTGGATTAATTTTAAACTTTGGATATTTCTTTTAATTTACAAAAAATATAATTTGAAAAAATATGAAAATCAATTAACAATTGTTGGCAAATGAGTCATTTATGAACCACTTGAAGATTTCTAGTGTCCCGGATTGTGTGAAATATGAAATATTTGGTTAGTAGGGACCCTCCTTTCGTCCTTTGGGAGTGGACTAATGTTTAAAATTAAGGAAAACTGTAATCAAAAGTGGAAAAAAAATTCAACGAACTGTAGAGTGATAAAAACATATCGCATGAAGTTCCTTTGAAGCTGCTTTTACAAATAGTCACTGCGGAATCAGAAGATGTGGGGGAGGGGGGCGGGTGCTTAAATCATTATTCAGTTTTGTGCCATGCGTACCCTGTTTTTCTTGGTTGAGTTCAATTTTTAAACTTTTATCATGGATTGAGTGCTACCATTAATGTATCTTTTGGAGGTTTAAATCTTTCGTTCCCCTTCCCCCTTTGTACTCTTTTCCTGAACATTTTAGTTGGATTTTTTGGCTGATTTTGCTTTCGTTTTTGATGTGGTGTTCGCTTCTTTTTTTTAATCACGGGCAGACCTGGTGGGGGAAAGTGCACCCTTCTTTTTCCCTTATTTTAAAAAAACAGTTGATGTTTTTAATGAAGCTTTCGATGATTTTTGTAGTAAATTGTACCTGTGAAATTTCTTAAAATTGTGAGAAAATCGCATATTTTTGAAATTATAAAAAATTTTTTCTCAGTTTAATATATTTAAAAGTAGTTGTTGATAGAAAAAAAATTGAAATTTTATTTTTTGAAAAAATTGTGCCACTAGACATTCGACCACTTCAACGTAGACTTTCTTATGGGTGTTCTGATTGCAACAAATGAGCCCCGAAATTAGTTTTTGGCAAAATTTTGTTTTTTGTAATTTTTTTTTCTCGTTTTAATGACGTTTTTTGAAGTATCTTTGTCATTGTAGTAAAATTCTTTCCTCTTTTGTTGTGTGACGTGGTACTTTTACCCCCTCTCCCCTCTCTTTTAGCAAATTCTTTTGAATAATTGTACTCAATTTCCTCTCCTCGCCCCTTGTGTATGGATTAGGTACACCTATACTCCTGATTGAGCTAGAAGCGTGTAGTTTTCTTTATGAACCAAATCGATGGTCGATCTGTGGCTTTTGAAGGTTCCAGCTTGCAAGTCTTCTCGAGAAATAACGATCACGCCTAAATGAACCAGTATCGCATGGAAAATCCGGCTATTAACGTAGCGCAGCTACGACAACGGTTTATTTTTTCCTCTTCGTGGCGAAGATGTTTAATCTAAGTGGTTGAAAAGGAAAAAGGAACACGATGTTGGACGCAGCAAAAACCGTTAATGCGAATTGGTAAAGATCATGATCTCATTGCATGTGTATCGTGTGCTAACAATTGTAAGGTATTTAATTTCTCACCTTGGGGTTTTTTCTTCTCTTTGGCTCGATACACGAAACCTGTCTATGGATGCGTTTTGTTTCGAGATTCGATTATTGCGTCAAGTCTCGGCAATCTGATCGGATTTCAATGCTAAACGATATTTCTTGCGGTTGAATTCGCGGCGGAGCTCGTATGTTGGCTGGGAGAAGGCGCGAGAATTAGCATACGGTAAACAAACGCCTTTGAGGTTACCCGCGTTACACAATGTTCATCTGCATACAATACGGCCCGTCACTTGTCTTCTATTTCGCGCCGAAAAAATTTAAAACGCGTTGAGGTCGGATTCTTTTTGTTAAACGCGCCAGCGACGGTGGAAGTAAATTATTTGAGTAAACAGGAGAAAATGTGATTTGTTTAGAATATGCTAATGTTTTTTGAAAAAGCTAAGCGCGAAAACCGTTTTAAATGTGTAATTCGATTGAACGATTTCCCATTCGGTAAATGCGTTCTTTTGTTTACCCAAAGTGTTTTGGTATATTTTTAAATAATAAAACCGACGTATAAAATGGCCTGGTTACGAGGTTGCATTTTGATCGTGTGTGCACACATATCGTCTCGTCGACGCGGCGAATAGGAAGTTTCATCGATTGGTGGTTGTTTCGCTCTCATTATACGTTTAAAAAGCGTATTATCAATTGAATAATACGCCGGGGTTTGTAGACGTCATCGGTATTCGGATACATCCGACGCGTTCTCTTTTTCGATATTTTTAACTTGTGCGTGAACCGCAAAAAATTATAATTAACTTGTCGAAATGGCTTTTTCGAACTCCAGCAACACGTTCGTCATTTACCAAAAATTCCGGCCATCGAAGCTGATAAATCATCGTTAGCACGCTGGTTCGATGGTATCGGAAAAATTTCACTAGGAATGTAAATAAGGTCGAAAATTAGCGAATTACTACGATATACCCTAAACCGTACCAGATTCGTATTTTAATTCATATATCATATCTGGGCCCCGGACAAATGCGGAAATTTCACGCTTTTTAGATTTCTGCAGCCGATAATTTTTCAACGTTGGGTCTCGACGTATTTTGGCATAAATTCGCTCCACGGCGTCGCGATATTTAACCAGCGACCAATTAAGTCGTACCGTTTGGTTTAATGTGCTCGACGAATGTACAATATTTAAACAATTGATTGACATACTAACGAACTATAATGATATGGTCGGATTTAACCGTTTGCATGTGTAGTTTTACCTGCTGTAGCGTTTTCCTCGTATTAAATACGGTTCTCCTAGGCAGCAGAGGAGTAAGTGGTGTGATTGGTTTTTCAGCGCGTTAAGTAAACTTAATGCTTTCTCGGTGGTGCATTATTGATGATTTATTCGAGTCGAGGTGAACTTGAAGGAATACGTAAGGGCCGTTGTTTTGGGGAAATATCACCCAGCAATTAGTCTATTTTATGTCAAGTACGAAAATACGCTTGGCTTGGTTCAGGGTGAAATCGAAATGAGTAAAGAGGTTGGAAATCGGGGAAAATTTAAGAATTTTTAGAAATAATTGAATTCGAGAAGTAATCGATAAACGGAGAAATTGCTTGAAAAAATGTACCAATGGGTGAATTTTGAGGTTTTTTTTTACAACATTGTCGTGAAAATGTGTGGAGGGGGAGGAGGAAATTTTGAATTTTTCACCTAGAAAAATATCCAATTTCAAAAAAAATCCTGAAACATTTTTTGATCAAATTTTCGATTATTTCGTTTTTGTTATTTTTGTGTCGAAGTTTTTTTCAAATGAAATTCTGTCAATTTTTAGGGAAGGGAGGGAGGAGAGAAATTTGAATTGAGAAGATATACCAAAGACATTTTTTGATTAAAATTTGGATTATTTTATTTTCGTTATTTTTTGTCAAGTTTTGTCTAATTAAATTTTGTCAATTTTTAGGGGGGGAGAGAAATTTGAATTGAAAAGATATACCTGAGACATTTTTTGATTAAAATTTGGATTATTTTATTTTCGTTATTTTTGTGTCAAGTTTTTTCTAATTAAATTTTGTCAATTTTTAGGAGGGGGAGAAAGGAGGGGTTTGAATTTTTTCTCGGAACAGATACCTATTTAAAAATTTACAAGACGTTTTTTGATCACAATCTCGATTGTTTATTTTCGTTGTTTTTGTGACAAGTTTTTTTCCAATTAATTTCTGTCAGTTTTGTAGTGAGGTAGAGAGGAAGGGTTCAAATTGCGAGAACTTAAATTTTAAAAAATTCTAGTGATATTTTTCGGTCATAGTTTAGATTATTTTATTTTCGTTATTTTTGTCAAGTTTTTTTCTGATTAAATTCTGTCAATTTTTTACTGAGAGGGAAAGACATTCCAATTATTTTCTTGTGAATTTAAAGAGACGTTCATCGGTCAAAATTTTGGTATTTTTATTTTTGTTATTTGTACGTTATTTTTTTTTCTAATTCAATTCTACCAATTTATTTGGTGAGGATGAGGATTCAAATTTTTATTAAGAGGGAGATTTAAATTTAAAAAAAAGTCCAGAGACATTTTTTTATCAAAATTTTGGTAATTTTATGTTGATTTTTTTCCAAGTGGAATACTAAAACTTTTTTTAGTTGCAGGGGAGAGTAGGGAGGTTTGGAATTTTTTTCTGTGGAACGATATTCAACTTGAAAAAAAAAAATCCTGATCGTAAAACAATCACATTTTCTTAATTTTTGTGTTGGACTTTTTTTTAAAGGTTGAATGATATCAACTTGTACTTTTTTAGAGAGGGAATGGTTTACTATTTTTTCAAAATTTTGTTCAAATTTGAAACAAAAGTTGGAAAATGGAGAGATTACAAAATTTTCGAGAGACTTTTTGCGGCCAAAATTTTAGTTATTTTGTTTTTGTTATTTTTGTGTTGAAAAAAAAAATCGATACAGTAAAGGTAATTCGTCAACTGATATGCCCAAACTAACAAGTAAAAAATCTCAGGAGCAAATCCCCCCCACTCCACCCCTCCCTCCTAAATGCCCATTAATGTACTTATTTTAATTTTCAAGGGGTAGTATTTCTTAAATCAGAGGAAAAATTCATCAAAACACTTTCACTTTTATTCAAATTAAAGCCAAAAAATCAGTCGAACGGCTTTTATTCTTTTTTGGTCATTTTATAGAGAATTTAAAGGTCTTCAACTTGGAAATGAATTACTTCTTTATAATAAAATCAGTTTTCGTTGAGCTTGAAGCGAAAAACTGGACTCGAGTAAGTGAGTGAAAAAAATCACAATATGTTACTTGGTCATTTTGTAGTTCAAACACGAAGTCAATGACGTAGAATTTTTTTAGCTCGTTTTGTAGCGAATTTAGTGAACTTTAATTTATAACTTGGCCATTTTTGTGATGAAACCAGTGTTTCCTATGTTGAAAGCGAGAAACTAAATTTATGCGTTTTTGCTTGAAATTACAAAAAAACGGATTGTTTTTCAATTACCCGTGGGAGAGAAATACATGAAGTTATGTTAATTTTTCTGGAACTGATTTCATCGAGAATTTAATGGGCTTTAATTTTGAGCAGAGCTAGTTTTCTGATAAAACTGTTTTTTGCGACGATACAAGCTGAAATGTGTGAGGGGAAAAAATGCATGAGAAAGAGAAGACATTAGTCTTGGAGTGAGGCTTATTATTAAGAGGAGTCGATTCTGGGTATAAGCAAATTTCATTCTCCCCTTTTTTTCTTCTAATTATAAGTCAACGCCAATTTGGCACCAAATTAACTACATTATTATACGATCAACGAACAACTCGAATTTACTTCCTCGAAGCGTTCTTTCAACCATTCGCACCTACTTGAGTAAATTTTTCGCAAACGAGCCGCCAATAAGTGTTGGAAAAATTTCCTACCACACCTCGAACGCCGTTGTGGTTAAATCGGGTATTATACTAACGTTTAAATACTACTTTCTACGTGAGATGCATCTCGCGCGGGCAAACCCCGCCGCCTGGATCGCGAAGTACACCGGAGAGGTTTCTCGAAGGTCGTATACCGCCCTCTCGATGGTAAGTATCGCCCATAGAACAGCGTGCGTAGCGATTATTATCGTAGCAAAATCACCCTTCAGCGTTTCCACCGAAGACAGGTGAGAAAACCAGCGAACACGAATCGGTCGCCGGTGGCTAATATCGTGATTTACACCATCATCACGAATACAGACTCGTTTCGGTATTTTTCCTCCTTTGCGAGGCACTTGGAAATCGTAAGCTTCCGATATCGATGCCCAGCCATCGTCCGCGTGCACCATCGACGTTCTGGCTTTTTGTTTTGTATCTGGGGGCGGTTAATTGTTTCGTGGGTATGCTCATTATGTGAGCTATTTTTCATTCGGTTAACCCTTTTTTTTATATAATTTATCGTATTGTTTAGTGATCTACGGAATGGAAAAAAAACACGGCCGGCGAAAACATTCCAACTTCCTTGCAACGTTTATTGTTGCTCTTTTATAAAGAAAATCGTCTTAGCTCGTTCTCATTTTTTCGGGGCGAATTTTTATCGTAAAAGTTTTGCAAGCAGTGAAAAGGAGAAAATTCACGAAACGAAGGAAACGGAACACATCGGTTATACAATCTATTACAAGTAATTCGAAACGAGTTGTATTTTCTCTAATTTATTTTCGTTTTTCCAATGAAATTTTCACAAAAGAAATTTTCCTTCGATGGGGTTATTTTTTTCAATCAACTAATTCAACCTTTAAAAAAATATATATTATTGTGACCGATTCCGCGTGTTTTTTTTCCCTTTTTTACTCTTTTCTATGTTCGGATTCGTATGTAATCTTCATCGAAGGGAGACTTTTTTCAATCAACATCCTTTGGTAAAAAAATTTAATTCTTAGCTCATTATACCCCGCATCATATTTACATGAGTTTCTATAAAATTGAAAATTTTCATAAAAAAAAAAGCTTTTCCGAACTAAGACGAAACAATCGACTGTGTGGGTTTATGTGCGGCGCGATTACAAAACCATTCTTTTCGTATTTACGCCACTATTTTTTCCGCTATGAATGGCTTTTTTTATGATTTATCGCCGTAGAAAACTTATTAAATGAGAATGCTTTTTCTTGTTCGCGTATCTCCTTTCGGCTTGATTATTTACTTTTCGAATACGCGTTTTTAAGGTTTATATGTTCATAGGGTGTTCTATAAGTGGTACTGTCCGATAATGGCTCATGATGGTCAGAAGCAAGTGGGTTTGTAAATATGAAAAATGAAGGGGTATTAGGTATTAAATACTGGTAACTTCTTGAAAGAGATGGAAAAAAAATTTGAGATTTTTTACGGATTTTTTTGCGCTGCATAAAATGAGTTATTATGCGTGATTACTCTGAAATTGTATGAGCTACGTGTGTTTGAAATTTTTTGAGTCTTTTGAATACTTCAATTTCAGACGTTGGGAAGTATATCTGGTACCTTTTTGTAGATTTTTTTATGCTCTATAAAATTAGTTATTATCATGTGTTGCCTAAGACGTGAATTGAAGGAGCTATGGTCATTTAAAAACAGCTTGTGTGCAACTCCGCAACACAGTGAGACATTTTCATATCTCTTCGTCACAACGACGTTCATAATAACGTGTCAGTAGACATCGCATGTCACTCATAACCATGACACGTCAGCATAACATGACTTGTCATTATATCATATCATTAGATATGTCATCATGACATGTCATAATAAAACATATCACTCAGGATTTTGACATGTCACATCATGACATGTCATAATGAGACATATTACTCATGACTTTGACATGTCACAATGACTATGACAATCGTTTCATTAATAATGTTATTATGACATGCCATCGTGATGTGATCACATATCACTCGTGACTATGAGATATCACCATAATAACGTGTCATTTATGACATGTTATGATGACATGAGTATGTCAAGATTGTCACTTATGACCGTAATATGTCACATGTCATGGTCATGAGTGACAATTGTGACATGTCACAAATCACTATGGCATTGACTTGTTATCTGTGACATGTTATGATGACATGATATGTCAAGGTTGTCACTTATGACCGTCACATGTCACATGTCATGGGTAGAAATCGTGACGTGTCACACATCACTATGACAACGACTTGTCATCTACGACGTGTTATGATGACATGAAAATGTCGCGATTGTCACTTATGACCATGGCATGTGAAGTGCAATGGTCATAAGTGACAATCTTGACGTGTCACATGTCACTGTGACAATGACTTGTCATCTATGACATGCTATAATGATTTGAAAATATCAAAATTTCACGACGCTTTTTTGTGAATTTTGAAGTTTGTGTGCCATAGTCAAGGCATGGAAGTATCCAAACTCGAAATCCATACCATTCCCTTAAATTTGGGCGTATGTATTGAAAAAGTCAGAATAACAGTTTTTACAGGATTTTCAAATGCCAAAAATGGGTTATTCTGACATTTTTTCTTTACTGAAAAATGAAGGAACTACAAGCGTTCGAAAATTACCCAACCTGGTCCCTTTAGTTTATCTTGAGTACTTCTTTTTAGGTTTTTTTTACATTCTTTAACATGATTCATTATCATGTAACACCTATCACGTAAATTGATGGAGCTATGATCTTTCGAAAGCTTCAAACTTCTATATAACTTGTTGAAATTCGACCTGAACGAAATATCAAGATAACAGTTTTTATAGTATTTTCCTATTTTCAAAGTTCCGCACAACAAGTTATAATAGTATTTCGTCTAAGTTGCAAATTAAAGGAGTTATAAGCGTTTGAAAATTAAATCTAACCTCCTACGACGTAGAATTAAAAAATTAATTCATTAACATTCGCGATCCCTCGAATTTAAAATTTAAACTAAATGTGAAAACGACCGAGTTTCTGAAGCGATGAAAGTTGTACAAAAGAACTTACCTCCATTCTACACTCTATTGTGATAAAAGTTGCAAGGTTCAACGCAAAAGTCATTATAGGTGGAACTTTACTCCTTTGATTTTCAAAGTCAGCTACACGTTTTGCCGAAATGCTGAAGGCGACGCGCTTACGAAACACCCTGTATATACGCGCGTATATATCACAGAAATAAAATCGAATCGTTCATTTAACACCGTAATAATTCCAGGCGTAAAATACGAGCGGAAAAAAATGCCGAAATCGTCGCTTATCATCTAAGCTACTTGGCCTAATTAAATTTCTGCTTTGTTTCAAGAATAAGCCGACGTCAAGTCTCAAGATGGAATTATTTCCCATGAGCGCGCGTCTACCCGTGAAAATTTCCACTCCGTAGGTCGTCCATTGTAAAAGCATTAAAAATTATCAAAATAGCTATTCAATTGGAACAAATGGAATTACGATTGAATATAAACAAATACCCGTATTGTACCTATTTTATCAGCCAGCATAATTGTAGAAGTGACGAGAATCGCACGTTTTGTGCCCCCGCATTTCGCGTGTTCAAAAGCAGGATTGTAGAATTGATCATCGAAGAGGGAGCGTATGATACTTTATCCTAGGTCACGTGTATTAACGATAGGAGCCGATTATCTGTCGTATATCATACTCTTGGTCTTCGGTCAACTCAATTACTTCCTACGAGTTTTATTAATTGATCGAACTCCGCGGTGAAGATTAATCGTTTGCGACAATTGATGTAATAAGGTTGCGCTTTCCGTCTTTGCACATATCTTCGAATTAATTGTCGATGATGTAATTTCCCGTACATGTTTTTAAAGCGCAAGGACGAAGTGGGGGTAATAAATCATTGACCCTCGAGTGAACAAAATGCCGAATATGGTTTGAGATGGAGAAGCTAAATGGAGAAAGAAACTTGAAGAGGGATATTACGAAAGATTGGTAATTTCGGGATCCGGACTTGAAATTAGTAGCTATAGTTCTCATTTTTCTTAGAACTATATTTAAAAAATTAACAAAGAAAACAAAGAAATGGAATTGAAAACGAGGTCAAAAAAGGCTTAAATAATAAATGCCGAATAATCGTCGAAATTGGAAATTTCTTCGTTTTTCTTAATAATATATTCCTCACTCTTTCACTAATTCAATTATTTCATCAATTTTAATCCGTGCTTATTAATTTGTTTATTTTTAAACCAGTGATGCCAATTGGTAGAATTTTTTTAACGTTTTAGATGGTTAGCAGAATTTGAATTTTTGGAAAGAAAATGTTGGAAACCCGGTAACCGAAATTCTGGCTGCGAATTTTCACTTCCCAATTTTTGAGGAATTTTTAAAAATCAATATCAGTATTTTCATTCAAAATATAAAATACAAACAATTAAATTATTTCCGAGAAATGGTTAAAAATCGCGTTAAATGTGTTTTTCTCTTAATTTAAACCTCCCGAATCCGAATTTCGCATTACTAAACCATTCTGGAATCTTCAGCGCGATTTCCATTTTCTCCAGAGTTTTCGAAATGCTGTAAAAATAACGTCTATGAAATTGGGCAGCCTGAAAATTGGTTTCTGCCTGTTCTCGACAACTTCTACTAAATTAACCACATTTCTGGAAAATTCCGGCGTGCTAAAAAATGACAAAATTTCAAGAAATGAATTTTTTGACATTTTTTTGTTCATTTGTAATATTTTTTCACATTGTGATTTATTCTAAGATGTCGTGTTCATTCTCTGAAATCAATTTTTCTTTGATATCTTTGAAAATGACGATTTTATCCAAAAAATAGTTCAGTTGGGGATTAAAGCCAGTGAAATTTTCTACAAATTCGTCCAAGAAAATTTCGCATCACTTTATGCATTTGCTATTGAAATGTGATAAAGAAAAGAGCGTTTTATGTGATTTTTTTTATGAAATCGTCATAAATTCAGTTTTTTTACATTCATCTTGATGGAAAAGAATTTTACCAAAAAACAGTATTTACTATGAAAAGTCACAAATACCATACAAAATGTCCAAAAAAATGACATATCCGCTTTTCTTATCACGATTTAGAATTAAAAAAGGGTCTCACGCTGGTGTAGCCAGATTCGCTTTAAAAGGGGGAAAGGGGAGGGGGTAATTCGAATTGAAAAATTATTTGTCATTATGCTTATCTTGAAGTAAAAAGTGTGGAAAATGTACGCGATGAATTTTATGCAAAAATGAACAATATTGTAAGTGTTGTTTATTTTTAAAAGTAGTTACGGAATACGGCATTTTTAAACATTTTTGGCTGATGATGATGAGGGGGGGGGGTCCAGGGTTAAATTTTCATGGCTAGGCAACTGAGGTTTCAGATGATTCTTCAGCGAAAATTACTCAAAAGTGCAATTTTTTTTGGTTTATTGAAAACCATAAGAAACTACCAAAGTAGTGCTCGTAAAATTTTCTACGAAATATGTAAGAAAGCTTAGTCTGAGAAATCATCAACCTCCCCCTCCCTCCCTTTTTCCATTAATGCTGTTATACCATGAAAAATAAACAATTTTACTACATTTTGTGCAAACGAATTTTGTATTAAATTAGATGGATTTTTTTTTCTACTCTGATTTATTTCTTCTGTAAGACAATTTCTTACTCGAAAGCCAAAAAAATGGCAATTTTGCTTAAATTTTACAAAAAAAACTCTATTTTGATGACATAAAAAGACATAACAACACCAATTTTTCTTGAATCCATTTTATGAAAAATTTGATGGGCGTGAATTTTGAACTGAACTGTTTCCCTGATTAGACCGCTTTTCTATTGAAAATACAAGCAGAGTAGTCAAGAAAGGGGGGAACTTTGACTTGAGTTCGGCTCTTTTGAAAAAGCTCAAAAATTTTCAATTTATTTAATAATATAGGCAATTTTCTCGAATCTTTTTTCAATAAGTACGATGCATAAATTAAGCAGGGGTTCGAAACATCTGCCCTGAGCCTATTTTTGCTGACTTCGAAAAGCTACTATCTGCGAAACGGAGCATTTGCGAACATGTCGTTTATCTTGGAGTGAAAATATGATATAGGACGTTCCATTCAAGGTACATTGCAAATTTCAACTTTCGCCCTCCTTTTGCATACTCAAATACTAGATTGGCTGGACTTGGAGGCATCTGGGTACTTTTCGATGTCACCCACATTGTAGTATTTTTAGTAATAACGAAACGACACGAAATGAAAAGGTGTCGTTGTATAAAAATACAATAAAGAAAAAGTCGCAACCGGCGGATACACGTATTCGGTATAAATAATCGAAATTCCACATCGCACGTTACGGACGCAGCTTGGCTATAGAAAAACAAATACCATTAATCAAAGAAATATGAATATTTTGTTTGGTTTTTTTTCTCTCTCTCTTTCTCGATGTGTTATGACAGCGAGTTGGAGATCCTTACCTGAAGCGTTGTTTGGCTTTGCTCATCGGACGCGTCATTTTTTACTCGTATCTCTCGACAACTCCTTGTACTTTTCGCGTACGAGTTTAATTAACGTCGTGGAGTTTTTTCCCCCCGTCGTCGAATTCGTGTACTTTCTTTCTAATTGGATGATTTAACGTAATTAAGTATCGAAAAAAAGACGAATGGCCTTTTTTTCGCGATTGTGTTACATCGGAGCTGGAAAATATTAATATTTCGTGCGCTGCTGTAACAATAAACACGTAAAAACGTTTACCAACAAATGAAATATTAAAATGATAATTTTAATCAAAAAACATCGACGAACGAATTTTAAACACGGCAGGTTGCGACTGAATTGCGGAACAGATTCATTATCAAATGCGGGCACACCGAAACGATATTAAATATTTACATTTATCCTTCGGTATTTACAAAGCTTTATGAGCAGACCGAATTTGTCAAATAATGAAAGGGAATGATATTCGATTCGATGAATTCGCCTGATGTAAAATTAGCCTGCGAAATGCGACTGCTGCTCTATCGTGCAACGTCAAGTAAATTCGTGCGAAACTAATAAGTTTAATTTTTTTCGACGCTAGCGCGTAAAAGCGTCGAAGTTTTTCGTTAGCGCGATGTTTATCTTGGCCGTGTGATTCTTCGGTTTTCAGCTTCGGATGAATATTAAATTACCATGGAGCTTGTGTTTAGGTGAATTGAATTTGTGATTGGGGGGGGGGAGTCTTTGAATGTAGGAATTTCGTGTAATTTTCTACTTTTAAAGGGGCGGATTGGCGGGTCTTTTTTATGCAGTTTTTATGATGAGAGGGGGAAGGGGGTAACGTGGAAATTAGTCGGTGGGTATAATTTGGTTTTCTTCTTCGAATATTTTCATTCAGTTGATCAAAGATGAAAAAGGATCCAATTTAATTGTCCTTATGTATTTTTACTCCTCCTGGAACACTTCAAAAATATCGAAGAAGGCCGAAACCTTTCTTTTTAGAAAAAGCACAATTAAAAAAAATTGTAATTTGAATTAACATAAATTTTAAAATGATTTAAAAAAAATGAAAAAATTTCCATAAATGAGGAAATTGAGGGTCCAGAAAATTTTGGGAAAAGATAAATTCAAGTTGATAAGTCAAAAAATAGGTTCATACTTGATCGATGGGGGAGGGGATTTTAATCTTCTTTCACAGCTACAACTTATCAGGAATTTACAATTTTCATCCTTTTTAGAAAATTTTTACGTAAAACAGAAAAACGACGTATAAAAAATCATGGTGTCTAAAAGGTGGTGAAAGTAGTGAAAAAGTAGTGAATTTAGTCAAAAAGTAGTGCAAAGTAGTGCAAGAATGAAAAATCAGAAATATTTTTGAAAAAATTACACCAAAATTGTTCATTTTGATAAATTATTGGGAATTTTTTATGTATTGGCAGCACTGATAGAATATGGGACGTTATGTACTTTTTTTTCAATAAGCGTAAACAATGCGTTAATTTTTTTACAATTTAAATTTGATTTTTTTTAAATACAGATTTTCTTCACGTCTGAAATTTGACCTCGCTGGTGGGATACGGAGGGAAGGGTGGTGAAGATGTGAGATTTTTAAAAATTTGGTCAAAAAGTAGTGATTCTCCGAAAAAAAAAATCTGTTAGATATCCAGAAAATTCCTCGAATATTATACGTAATATGTAATATAATATCCTCTTCTCCTCCCGTGAAACCAGTGGAATTATATGCAATCTTTCACTTCCCCCTCCCCTCTTCTTAAAAAGCCATACTCTGTCGAACATAAAATTTCATCGCTTACGTTAAAAATAGCAATAAGACACCGATTACTATTCGTGATACGTATGTTGGGGCTTTTTTATGGGATTTGGGGCGATTTGGGAAAAAAGTTCTTGAAACAAAAGTTATTGCAAATTGAATAAGGAATATTTTTTGTGTTAATCATTTTTTCGTATCTTCTCAAATTTTATCATATTTTCGCCATTTTTTCAACACTACAAACGAAATAACTCAGGACGTTTTTGTGAGGCGAGAAAGTCGTTGAAAACTTCAAAAAAATTTTTGTTTCGACAATTTTATTGTATTTTTTTAAATTTTGTAATTGTTTCGCTATTGGCAACAAAACGACACATAGAGTGCGCTGCAACGAAATGTTAAAAATGGGATGCTACAAACTGTAATACATGAGGAAGTTGTAGTTTTTCAATTTTTACTCCAAAACGGAAGGATTTCAGAAAATTTTTCACTTTTTATAGTTCGAAGAAAATTAAATTTCCTATTTTTTGATATACAAATAATTAGGATTTGACCATTTTTAAGGCTGTAAAGCTCATTTCTTCTCTCTGACCTTTAGCTTTTTTCAACGTTTTGCAACTTTGCTTTAAAATAACGTGAAATTCAACTCAGAAAGTCGAATTTTTTGTGAGTCGAGTTTGTAGAATTTTTTCTTCTTTCGAACAACCCGCAGTAAAACGAATGCGTACTACATCTCAGATTACAAATCAATCATATAGAAATTCATCTCGGAACGAAATCGCAATCACGACGCTGAAGACGAGCAATCGAATCAAATCATATTCACGTCATCAAAACGCCACAAACGTACAAATCCACGTGTTAATAAAAGTGGAAAATAACGTTGAAAATTTCGGCATTTCTAGATTACTCCTACGAACCAAGCTCGTAATTTAAACCCAGCGTTATCATTTGCTCGACGTATAGTTTTTTGCAACTTAATCCTCGCTATTTAACGTTAAAAATGTGCAATCGTAGTAAAAAACATAAACAATAGGTTTTATGTAAACAATAAAAAATTCATCCGCTTAAAATCTTTTCACCGACAAAAAAATATATTCGACCATACCCCAACTCGTTTGTTATTCTATAGCAACGTGTATACCGAGGTACTTATCTTCTTTTTTTTTTTTTCATTTCCAAACATTCTCCCATCTTTAACTTCATTATTCCGTCTAGCTTTTTTTCCGGTGCTGCTTTTGTTTGGCGGCAAGAAGTTTTAAATTTGATAAGACGAGGGAAATTGGGAGAGTTCGCAACATATTTCAAGTGTGTAACAAGGTGTTGAACATATATCTTCGGTAACGAACGGCAAATTGCGCCAGATAATCTTTTCCTTTCTTTACTGGGAAAAGTCTCCTTCGTCCATAAATTAAACATGTGCGGATACCATTACACATACAGGGTTGAACTCTTTCAAGCGCTAATTTAAAGTAGAATTTTTTTTTACTTTTCGTTTTTAAATTAAAACACTCGAGATGCTTGATAAGCATTGGGTTTTGAAAAAAATCTCTTTATTTTTACGAGCGAGCATGTGGATCCTTGTACCTCGATTTTAATTAAATTGCTTCCGAATTTTATACTCCTGGGTGCTTTGATCTGCTCGCTATGGCCGATTATCCTCGTATCTCGTACATGTGTGTACAGGTGGAAACACGGGTAAAAATTATATCACGCGTTAATCGAGCTCGTCCGATAATCGTAAATTATACCAAATTATCCCTCCTACGATTCATCTGCTCGAAGCCTTCGTCACGATGTTCGTCATTTCACGTTTCTCCTCCGTTTGGACATAGTTTAACAAAGTAAATAAATTAGCATGAGGTTGTTATTGTGTTGGAGGTTTTTTCATCCTTGTTCTCGCTTATCTTGCAAGCGTTCGAAATCGATGTCAGTCAACTTGAATTTTTTTCCAGTGTTAACGAGCGTGTATGTTTCTGTTCCTCTAATTTAACACTAAACCTATCTTGGTTTTTTTCTCCGCGGAGAACAGACGTTTAACGATACACGAACGCGATGATATCTCGAGGTGTTCGCGGTCGTTCAATTATCGCGTACTAATTTCGTCGTAAATTTTAAACCATCCGAAAACCAAACGTTTGGAAATTAATTGAAAAACGAGATTTCGCCTTTTTATCCGCCGAACGTTGTTTTTACACGGGGTCGAGTTTGTTTCCGACGAGTTGCGGCTAATTCGAAAAAATCTGTCTTGTGCGAAATCAATTTCAACGTTTTTCTTTGCAGGTTCGCGTTTTTTTTTCCATTTGGCGTTTTTATCATTTAAATCGCTTCCACAGTATGTGGAATTATTCGTTATGATAATTTCGAATTACAATATCTAAAGGGATAAGAGGGTTCTGTGTAATTTTTATTCAAATTACTATTTTTTTGTGTTTCATTCGTCTATTGGGAGATTTCACTCGATCGGGGTATAAAATCGAAAAAAAAGTTCTCCGAGGTTAAATTATGCGAAATTTAGCATTTTTCGCGTCAAGTGCTACGCCTGCGTTTGGCGTGAGATTCACGAATTTTTGAATAAATAGGATTTCCAAAATTATCCTTTTTTTTGTTTTTTTTTCGATTTTTTTTTTAGGATTTGATATTAACTACATAAACGCGAAGATAATATCGCTAGTTCACGCCAGAAAAAATATAATAAATGTGGGTGCTGGATAAAACGTGAAGGAGTGAAAAAGGAGGAGGGGAAGATGTAGGTTGATACATGGTTAGTAAGTGAGTGGAAAAAATGTCGGAATTTGGAAATGACTCGATTTTATTATTTCTGTGGCAAACATTTCTAGTGACACGAGATTATTTCAAATTTTCCATTCGTTGAAATTATCTCGTTGTCAAAATATCGTTTATGTAAATTGATCAAAAATTGCTTAAAATTACACAAAATTGTCAAAATGTTGTTGAAATCGTTCAAAGTTGTTCAGTAGGGTACAAAACGATTAAATTTATGAAAAATTTGCTTAAAATTGGACAAAAGTAGCCAAAATGATGTTAAAATTGTTTAAAGTTGTTTAATATTTCTTTAGAATTTCGAAAATTATCAAATGTTAAAATAGTTCACAACTAATCAAAAAAAAAATTCGTTTGAAATTGCCTAAAATTACGCAAAATTGTCAAAATGAGGTTAAAATTATTGCACATTTGTTCAAAATTGCATATAAGTGGTAAAAAAACATTATATTTATGAAAAATTTGCATAAAATTGCACAAACGAAAAATTAATTTTTTGCGATATTTTTACCAATTTTTTTGTAGATTTTTGACGATTTTTTTTCTATATTTTTTTTGCATAATGTTAAGCATAACTTTTTTTGTAGATTTTTGACGATTTTTTTTCTATATTTTTTTTGCATAATGTTAAGCATAATTTTTTTGTGTACTTTTTTTTTTAATTTTCGCCATTTAATTCTATCATTTTTGCATAAATTATTTTATCCCGATTTTTGAAATATTTATTTTCAATTCCAAAAAGTTTGTATTTTTTTGATCATTTTTTTCGTTTTTTTTTCATTTACTGCTATTTTTTGGAATTTTCAATTCATTTATTATCCACTTTTCCAAAATTGTAACGAGATGACGTTTTGAGGCAACTAGTTGTCTCTGTGTTCGTTTGAATTTTCTTCGTCAAGAAAAATCATTAAAAAAATAGTTATAACGATTCTCAACTTTTAAAGGCAAGGGGAGGGGGGATATAGAATCATGATAAATGAATAGAGATTGAAAAAAAATTGTTTAATTATTTTTTGAATCGCATAAAAAAAATGATGAACGAAAAAAGAAAAAAAATGGACAATTCAACTCGAAATAATACGCTGACGTCACGAGTACTGAAAATATTTGGTTCGACGATGAGCGATTTCATGTCTACAAACCGAAAATTGCACGTTTCGGGCATTTCAAAACGAAAACAAATATTTCTACTTGAATAATTAATTTTAATAATTTTACTGTTTTTTCCAACGATTCCTCGGATTACTTTTTCTTCAATTTAACAACAAAGCTACAACGAAATAAAAAAAAAACACGTCGAAAAAAAAGAAACCCTTTCTAAAAATACTTCACATCTATCTTTCACGTTCGTATAAAAAACTGGAAATATAATAAAATAAGCATACGAAAAGCGCCGTATCTTTTCGCTTCTTCATGCACAGAACCAGTTCATATATTAAATCCACATCACGTGTCTATTATAGTAAAATCATAATCAAAAATACCATCTCTGATCTGAAAGGTCATCGTGATCCAGATCTCGTTCATTGTACGTCAATGGCGCATGAAATACAGATAATCGTACATAACGAGATAACATCAAAATTACATACGAACTTCACAACTTGCCGAATCTGAAAACTCTCACGATTATCTATCTTACTCTCGATACAAACACAATGTGTTTGTCATTAGTAAACACGTTTTTCCATTAATTCCACTGTAGCAGATTAAACAAAACTCGAAAGTACCTTTCGCAGATTAAATTTATACTTAGGTGCGATTTGAAAAATCGTCGAAATTTAGCATAACTCTAAAAGGGGATAAGCGTCGCAACAGTTTCAAGTATTGGCAAAAAAATAATATGGCGTTTGGCCAAAATTTCACCCTTAAATCTCACCCAGTAACCGTTAAGCGTTTACCAGTTGAAAAACAATGTCGAACTTTAATGAAAGATTGCGTTACAGAAATACTTTTTCTTCTGCTTCGTATTACCCGGATTAATTGGCGGGATTTTTTTCCCTATGGAGAAGATTAATGACGTTATAGATGTTCACTTCGATGCGTTCGCTGCGACACAGCTTAACCTTGGCCGGGTAATTTTCACGAGATAAATGAAATTAACGAGGTACACGACAAATACTAGAAATACGTGTCGACGAAAAATCCAAGGCGGGAATTCGCTATACATATCGGAAGATTTGATTAAGATAGCGTGAATTAAATAAGCGTGTTTGATCGTGTTCAATAGGCGCGGAAAAATTCACTATGATAGAATTGGTGGTGAGGAGCTGTCTCGGGTATGTTAACTAGAATGTATAATGAACAAGCAACGAGTGTATACGAGGTTGCGTTTCTTTTGACATAGATTTTTCCAGCATTCGCTGAGATATTTTTAAAATCACCGTAACTTATTGTTTAATCATCGGATTGAAAGATTATCCGGATAAAAAAACTACCTAAAAGTATTACCAACAATTTTATTTGAGATATTTTTCCATTAAGCTTCTCCCCGTGGCATAAATCCTCAATTTTTGCAAACAACCCGTCACTCATTTTGAATAATCTGCATTTGTAGGCAAATAACGATGAAATGACCAGTAGTTATTGAAAAAAAGATCTACATGAATTCAGAAGAAGCATTGGTAATCTTAAGTTACCAATTTTTCAGCAGCCATTTTTTGGAATTCTTCAAGCCACGGGCGTGTTTCCTCTATAAGGCCAGGGACTCGAGATCTAGGGCGGCCGCTGGACAAGAGAGCCGCATTCGGGAGTAGAAGCCAAAAACGATGAAATCGATCCTGTTTAAAAGCATTTAAATTACGCGAAGCTGTCAAAATGTTGTTAAAACTGCTCAAGGTTGTTCAATATTTGCTCAAAACTGCTCAAAAGGGATTTAATTGTTGTTAGAATAGCGTAAAATCGATCAAAAATTGTTTAAAGGCGCTTAAAATTACCCAAAATTGTCAAAATGTCGTTAAAATTCTTCAAAGTGGTTCAAAATTTACTTGAAATTGCATAAAAACTGCTTAAAGTTGTTCAATGTTTGTTTAAAATTACATTAAAACAATTGAAATGTTGTAAAAATAATTTAAAATTGATCAAAATTGGTTTAAAAACGCTCAAAATTACGCAAAATCGTCAAAATATTTTTTAAATTGTTTAAAGTTGTTCAAAATTTGCATAAAATTGCATAAAAACACTAAAAATGTTGTAAAAATAGCTTAAAACCGATCAAAATGCGTTTAAAAGCGCTTTAAATTACACGAAGATGCCGAAATGTTAAAACTGCTTAAGGTTGTTCAATATTTGCTCAAAACTGCTCAACAGCGATTTAATTATTGTTAGAATAGCGTAAAATTGATCAAAAATTGTTTAAAAACGCTTAAAATTACCCAAAATCGTCAAAATGTTGTTAAAATTGTTCAAAGTTGTTCAAAATTTGCATAAAATTGCATAAAAACAGTAAAAATGTTGTAAAAATAGCTTAAAACCGGTCAAAATGCGTTTAAAAGCGCTTAAAATCATGCAAAGCTGTCGAAATGTTGTTAAAACTGCTTAAAGTTGTTCGATATTTCCTTAAACGTACACGGAGACAACAATTTGCCTCAAAACGTCATATCGTTACAAATTTTAGAAAAGTAGGTAATAAATGAATTGAAAATTCCAAAAAAATAGCAGTAAATGAAAAAACTCGACAAAAATGGAAAAAATGTAGTAGAAAATGTAATCATACTGATGAGATGATGACGTCACTGAGCAACGTTCGACGACGTCATCCAACCGAATAAAAATTATACGAAAATTGACGAGAATGTTTAATGAATTTAGCAACAAATTTTATTAGGTTACACTTCTCTCAGAGCAATCGAAAGCTAATCGACCTGGGGTGAATGTTCCAGGCCCCCTCTCAATTTGTCGGTTTTTGGACATTTTAACGCCATTTTTTTACATTTTATTAACTGAATGAAATATGGAGAAATTGCATATTGCTATTAAATAATTTGAAATCTCCGAGACCCTTCGGCAAAGCCAGGTCGGGGGCAAAGTTTCGCCCTCACCTTGCCCCTTTCGACGTTTTTGATTCCTTTCATTATTCTTGAAAATATTTCCTGATTTAAGTACATAATCATATCATTAATCTGAATACAATAGAATCGGATACTCGTAGGTGACGTCATCGATCCATTGAAGGTTGACATTATACTTTTTTTAAAAGTTGTGAAAACGTGAAAAAAAGTTCCACGTATTTCTGGCCCGAAACCACGTTTATGTAAAAATATAAAAATAACCAAAAAATCGGGAAAAAGTTGCTCGGTGATTCGTATCGGTCTGTAATATGCTTTTGGTCCCCCTCCCCCACCCCCTCTCACACCTGCATCAAGAACTTTGAAACGCGCGCACTGCGCGAATTCCGGGACTCGTTTTCATCTCGGTACACCGATTACGTCGATAAAGCGTATTTACAAACGAACGAAATCGGAAAATGAAATTGAGAAAGTAAATACTCGGTATTTATTACGTTTGGAATTTGTTTATCTCTGTAGATGTTTTCTGAAAAATTACTTCATCGAGAATCGTCGAAGCGACGAGGAAAAAAACGCAACTGTTTAGAAGGTTTATGCGATTTCCATTTTCTACATACTCGTCCTCGTCTCTTGCGAATTCATCGTTTTAATATTTATCGAAGTATGAAACCAATCTCGTTATTTTGGTCGACAGATACGATTATCTCTCGAGTCTCCGAGTACAATGATGAAAATATTTTAATTAAGTAGAAGGTAAACACGAAGCATACGTTTGGATATAAGAATCGAGGGGTAAAAAAAATAACGTAGAGGAAGTTGGAAAAAAATACCTATAAACGATGAAGCAACCACGTTTAAAATAAGCGACTCCATTGAAAAGGAATTTTTCATTGAAAAAAAAAACACGAGTATGAAGAGTGAACCTGATAAATGACCAGTGTGGCGTGAAGAGAGACGAAGACGAGGTAACTTGACAAAAGGTAGTCAGTTCACTGTGAAGGTACATCGTATTGATAGTTTTTCCCATTTTCAAGCGTCTTGTGTCGGCTATGCCCGATCGTCGCGTATTCCCACACCGATCGTCCGCGGCTCCATCGCGTTTCAACAACGTGACCGGTGTAAATGAATTTAAAAGCTATTACCCCGACGATGACAGGTTGTAATGTTTTTCAATTAATTTTCTGTTTCACTTCATCATCGTTTGGCTGAGTAAACAGATATTCGATGACAGCGACCAGCAGCGACCGATATTAAAAAAAGTCATTAACTTGTGGTTTGATTTGGGCGCGAATTTTCTTCGGCATCGAATCACCGCCGTGTCTAAGGTAAAGGCGGATTTTTCATAGAAGTTGTCTTGAATTTTTTTTGGTGGGTGAGATGTCTGATAAGTGATTAGAGACCTTGGCGCGATGGGATAAGGTTTAATGGCGAGTTTGATTTTTACAAAGAGGTTGAGTCTTTTTTCGAAATTCCATTTGATAGTATTGATTTTTTGATTTTTGGTAAATTTTTGAATTTTTTTTTCACAAGGCATCGTTGGGTAAAGGCGAGTTTTTTTAATTTTTGATAATTTTACGTGTTATTGCGAAATTAATTGAAATTTTAGTACATGGTAGACCCTCATAAGGGCCTTCCATGAATAAATCAACAACTCCCTACTCCAATTTTTCCCCTCCAAATGGGCGTTTTCGACTTCATTCATTTTTTTTAAGTATCTATGTCACTCGGCAAAATTATCAAACCTCATTTTTTCGATGTATTTTTGACCCCTAAATGTCATATATTTTTTTCAAAATTTTGCCTCCCCGGGGCCGTGATCAAAAATCGCAAAAACCGCGCGCGCGCGTTGGGTGAAACTTCCCACTACGCGGTAGCGCCCTGTTCACCGTTGCGCGCGGCCCCACGTCAGGTCTGTCACTCTGCAGTAACATGCCTATTGCCTACGCAGCAACGCGCGTAACTGTGAACGAGACGCTACAGCACAGTGGGAAGTACCGATTACGCGCGAGCGCTAAAACTCGTCTTCAAATAATTTTTCTCGAAATGTACTAATTTTTGAGTGACGGGTCGTATAACATTTATTGTTTGAAATAATTTCAAGATTATTTTGCGATTTTTTTGGAGTCTAAAAAATCAATTTTCTTAAAAAGCAAAACAAGGCAAAGAATAACGTACCAAAGTCCACTTAATACTTAAATATCATCAAAATCTGGATCCTGAGGCAGATCGCTTATGCTTATCTGCCTATAGCCTTTCAAACTTTTTTTTAATTTTCGAGGTAATAATTTTATGGTGCCCCTTTGTTTATACAGTGTGACACAAAAAGTCCTAAACGGTACGTATAATTTTTTATTGGGGGCGGATAGCGAAAAAAAATCCACCGGTTCTATATTTCTCCTTTGAGGCGCATTCTATGAGGGGATCAAAAAATTTTGACCTACATACAGGGTGTCCCATAAACCACAAAATGTGTTTTTTCTTGAGAAATTCAAATGGAAAGGGTATGTTAGAATCAAACACTACGCATCGGTACAGTAACGATGAAGAAACAATTTTTGAAACCGGTTCAACGGTTTTCAACCGGTTATTGATAACTCCCTGAAAAAAGATATAAAAAAATTTTTCAAACAAAAGTTGCAGAGGTTTTTGCAACCGGTTCGATATTTTACGATTAGTGGCCGATGTTCTTGTCGAAATGTTGATGAGCAAAAGTGATGACCTCAAAAGTGAGAGTTAGAGAAAAAACTAGTTGTAGAGCATCAAAAAATTTTCATTTTTTGGTGCTATTCATTTTCGCAACCGGTTTGATATTTCACAACTAATGCTTAAAAGAAAAGTTATAATATGATTACTGAAAAACGCTCTTCTAGTTGTGAAATATCGATACAACTAAAATATATTTCTGTTGAGAATTGCATAATTTGCCCCTTATTTTCGTTAAATAAATGTCTCATTAAAAAATATTTTACAAAATACTTTAAACTGAAATATTTCGAGAACCGTTGTTCGAAATAAAAAACTAATCGCCACGTAAGAAAAGAAAATTTTACGCTCTACAATTTCGGTAATAACCGATTTTTCTCTAAAATGTTTATTTTTCGAGAAAAAATGAAAAAAAAAGTGTAACGCTAAAAATTCAAAAGCAAAATTATGAAAATGCTTGCCCCTTCAAAGGACGAAGTAGGCAGCATGTTAAACATGCAAGAAGGGAGGTTTCGCGATAGTGAACAAGTATAAGGGAAGGTTCATCAGCGAGTCACGATTTTTCGTACTTTACAAATGAAATCAGAAAACGCCACAAAATTTTAAATTTTCAGTCCCAAATCGACATTGTAGTCCAGTCAATCTAGTCCGAAAATGGCCTCGAGCTTGCAAAAAGAGATGATGAGCTGAATTTTGGTATATACCTAGTATTCGATACCCTTCACAACATACTTCATTCCAGAACAAATGCGACGTTCGCAGATTCCCTTTTTTGTGGATCTCACCCCCCAAAATCAGTTTTTCGCTTATATCTTGGTGAAAATTAGTTTTATCAAAAAAATAGTTCAGTTCAAAATTGAAACCCACTAAATTCTCTACAAAATGCATATATTAAGAGTTGATGTAACTGGCTTAGATTCCGAGCTACGTGCGATTGAAAAAGAAGTATTTTTCGTGAATAGATGACTTTTTAGCCTAATTGTGTAGGGTACAGTTTTGTAGCTCTAGTGTTGCAAAAAATGATTCTATGAAAAAAAATAGCTTAGTTCGAGGTTGATGCCTACTAAAGTCGTACTAAATCCTCTACAAATACTGTATCTACAAAACTAGGCTAAAAAATAATCAAAACCCCCCTTCTTTGCAACGTCACAGCTCGGAAACTAAGAAAGCAATCTAACATCTTTATAATGGAATTTGTAAAGAATTTGGTCATCTTTCATTTCAGTTATGATACATTTTCACGAAAAAACATTTTTTCCCATGGTTATAGGTAAAAAACTAAATTTATGCGAATTTTGTCAAAAATTCACGAAAAATGCTCCTTTATCAATCGCACGTAGCTCGGAATCTAAGCCAGTTACATCAACTCTTAATATATGCATTTTGTAGAGAATTTAGTGGGTTTCAATTTTGAACTGAACTATTTTTTTGATAAAACCAATTTTCACCAAGATATAAGCGAAACACTGATTTTAGGGGGCTTAGATCCACAAAAAAGGGAACTTGCAAACATGACATTTATTCCGGAGTGAAGTACGTTGTAAAGGGTATCGAATACTAGGCATACACCAAAATTCAGCTTATCTTCTCATTTTGCAAGCTCAAATGCTAGATTGACTTGACTATTGTGAGACTGACCAGAACCGTAAATTACAGATTTACCATGATCGGATTATCGTTGTTTCCTCATTTACAAACGCATTTCGACGGTCATTTTCTCCGATTATTACACATCTTGCAGAGGTTGTAGCCTATTTTGGAGAAATCCACGTATTTTCGTGAAATTATCCTACGACAACGAGGCATAATCGCCGATTAGTTATCGGTTTCGTGTACGAATATTTAGTAAAAATTTACCCAATAGGTTTGTTCGTGTGGATTTAGGAAAACCATCGAAGATTCTTCGACGGTCAAAGGTTGCAAGCACGTAAGCGTAAAATTATTAGTTATCGACGCGCGCTCAAATACAATAAAAAAGGTAAAAAAAAACAAAACCTAAACGATGATACATTAGCATAATAATAAAGCAACTTTTTTACCGTTCTGATAAATGGCAATAGCTACGGTTCGCAGTTTATCCTAACCCAGATATTTTTTTAATAGGTAACAAGCGAGGAAATCGGTATAATTTTCTCACGACTCATCGTCCGTTCTTAAAACAATGTTTAATACTTTATCGGTCACGTTTACTCGATGCAAATTTCGTTTTAGGGCTAATTTTTACCATGTTTAGTGATTCCTCAAGTGAAAGGGATAGTCTACGTGAATCGTCAATGTCATCGGGAGTTTTCTTTTTACGAGCGAAATTATCGTGGTTTCGGAACACTAGTCGCAATTATAATTCTTGTTGCTAAATTAATTCTCGTGATTGTTTTATCGTTATGTAAGAATATGGTCTCGTTATCATATTTTTTTTTTACGTCGTGTTTACATGTGTACACGTGATTTCGTGTTAAGGAAGTGAAAAATTCAACTGAAATGTTCTTAAGGTCACGAGAGCACTGACGATGAGAATACGAGATGCTACGATGGAAATGTGATTATGGAGAAAAAACGCGATTGAAGATTTTGAATAAATCAACCAAGGTGGTACTAAATGCACGAACTATATCGGAAAGGATTCCGAAACAATAAAATTATAAATACGCCAAGTTTCACTTTTAACGCGATAAAAATCAGTATTGTATACTCCGATGTTCGCGAATAATTGACAAAATCATGGTATTTCGTACAAGCAACGAGTATAAATCATTCATATAAGGTAGGTCATTAGGCTCCGAACAAGTGCATTCGCCTACGTTCCAATTGAAAATGGGACTCGACGGAGCGTACCATATTTACTTGTATTTTTCAACGAATACGATTTTTTTTTCACTTATAACCAGCTAACAAGCTTCACAATATGTCCACGTAAGTATTATGGTTTCTCTTTATGAAAAAAATACATGAAAAATTTCACTATCTGGCAGGATATGGGCGTAAACTGTGTAATAACGTGTTTGAATGCCTTTTATTGAAAAGCTTCGAGGTCTTTTGCGGTTTTTATAATAGTTGAAAAAGAATTTCCCAGATTTTTGTGGTCGCGATATGCATTGTGAAGAGTAAAACTGAACGGATGCGTCGATAATATTAAATTACCAAAAATTCGACGCAAGATTGTGAACGTGTCTTCTAACCTATCAAAATTATTGAATTGGTTCAACTGCAGAGTGAAGGTTTTAGTGTGGCGGTGACGTAGAGGAGTAACAGATTGGAGGGGGAGAGGGGGTGAGATGCCTGAAACCTTCTTGGTATCAGCCGAAAATTACAAAAATTCATTATATCCTATGATACTCCCAAAATTTACATTTCCGTGCGAATTTTATTGTATTTTGTGCTTCTCCCCCTCCCTCCCGTCACTTCGAAAAGATTTTCCAGGGTTCAAATCTCACCTCCCTCCACCCCTCATTTTAGATCAAATTTGGCTACGGAAGAAACGTAACCAGAAATTTTCTACCAAGGGGGCTAGAAATTTCCCATGTCACTTTGTATCTGTTTATTTCTGAGGATCGTAAAAAAATATGAACGAAACTGAACTCTTTTATCTTCACAGTGAACGACGTGATGTGCTTATGAAAGCACCGTAGGAACTCGGACTTAATATTGACGAATTACAACTCAGATTAACACAAGCAGACGCATTCCAGAGACAATAACTTTCTATGGAAACTTTCGATGACGATGCGATGTAAGAAAAACCATCCGACCTGACTGATTCGACGTCTAGTTATCGTTTGTATTTTTTCATCAATTTTCTTTTAATATCAAGTATCGATCGATTGAATTACGACGAGACTGAATGAGAAATATAAATATTGGATTAAAGGCAAAGGCATCTAAGCATAAGCGATTTGCCCCACCGATTCGCATACAATAACCGATTTTTTTTAAATCGACTTTTTCGACTCCAAAAAAATCGCAAAATGATCTAAAAATTATTTCAAACAAAAAACATTATACGATCCATGACCCAAAAATGCGTAGATTTCGAGAAAAAAATTATTCAAGTAATGAGCTGAAGCGCGCTCGGTAATCGGTACTTCTCACCGCGCAGCAGCGCCTCGTTTACGCTTACGCGCGACGTCGCGTTAGGCCTGCAACGTCGCGCGTAAGCGTAAACGAGGCGCTACCGCGTAGTGGGAAGTTCCGGCTAATGCGCGTGCGCGGTTTTGCGATTTTTCACTGCGACCCTGTGGAGGCAAAATTTTGAAAAAATTATATGATATTTAGAGGTTAAAAATACATCTAAAAAATGAGGTTTGAAAATTTTGCGGAGTGAGATTGATACCTAAAAAAAATAAATGAAGTTGAAAACGGACATTTGGAGGGGAAAAAATTGGAGTGAGGGGTTGTTGATTTTTTCATGGAAGGCCCTTGTAAGGGTCCATCATGTAGGAAAATTTCAATTGAATCTGTCAACTGTAATTTAAAAAAAAAATTCCTATCTGATCCTTCGTAACACGACATAAATTAATATTCGCTTTTTGATAACAACTCAAATTACTCCTTCAGGTCGTACCTCCGCTACGAATATATTACATCAAAATTTAACCAATTTGGTCGTTTCCGTATCAAGTTCAACCACCTATATCTCAAATTTCCATGAAAACTCCACTTATATGTAAACACAACCTGAGACACATAACATCTACATTACACTGGCGAAAAATTATGTGTAAATTAAATCGGATTTACATAATGTTACAATACGATTCCTAGTGTTACATCGCACGATTACATACTCCCCTTTCGAGCCTCGATGCAGGTGTTTATATCATCTACGCCTATGGGTTTCTTCTTACTACAAAAATACATCGAGATTACTCGATAGTTCCCTTTATGACGAAATTAATTGTCGAAATTCGAATAAAACCGAAGAGGTTTTTTACAACATAGATCGTATATTCGTATCTGGTACATGGATCACACCGAGCTTGCGAATGTCGTACATGCGATTACTTCGGAAAACAGATTCGTGGAATTTGCACAAAAAAATCGTAAACGGTATTCGACGTTGTTTATCGGTGAAATATCGTATTTTAGGGACATAAAGCTGTAGTACAGCCCTCGATATGTTTTTAGGAGAAAAACAAATGAAACAATGTGTGACTGAATGCTTCAGTATTCCATTTGTACTTGGTGTTTTTTTTCCACACGTCACGTCGTGCGAAGTGCAATAAAAATCATAAATCACATAAAAATATTATTCAACGACGACCCAAAGAGTTATAAATCGACGAATAAAACTCCCAGCGTCGCGAAAAGGTCGCGTCAATTTCTCAGACTTTGTCTACGTTCGCGACGAATTCAAATTAAAATATCGATAATCGAAAAAAAGAGATTTTTCATCGCGCTTCGTTGCAGTGATAAATTTTCTAAAGCTATTTTACAGCGTAAAAAAAAACCAAAACTTCGTAAATTGCATTAATATTAAAAGAATATTATTATCGAGATACTCTCGCGAATTTAAAACTGCTACAATTACTTTTTTCCGTTGGTTATTGTTATGCATCGTATGTACCAAAGAATTTCGCATTTCGACGTAAAAAGTACCCAAAACCGCTTTCATTTTCCTTCACTCACACATTAAAATTCTTCTTCGCTTAAGATGTTTAATTTCGGTGAAGTTAACTGTCCTTTTAAACGTCTACAACGAGCAGATATACCGATACATAATGTGTGTTCAAGATATGGGAAACGATTTACATATATTATGCCGGTGAAGATGTAAATTTGAATATTTCATTGTACACTCGTTCAAAGAATTATTCTATTGCTTTGATATTAAACGTAAAATAGACTTGTTTACAATAAAATATAATATGGTCGTGAATCGTGAATGTAACGGAGAAGTGAAGAAAGGAATTCGATTTTTGATATATCGATGATTATAGTGGTTACAAAAATGCGTATTTTCTCGAATTGTACGTAAAACATCTTCGCACAATTTTGCGGCCTGATAAAAAGTCTTTGGGAGGAGAAATAATAATATTATGTTTTATCACAGGAAACCAGCTTTTTTCCCATGGTCCATCAAGCTTTAAAATATAGATTCCTCGAAAAATTCCCGAAAAAGAGAAACAATAAGCATCGTTTGATTTTCAATAATTTTTGTCTTGATGATTTTCTTCTCCGGTTGATTTCTGGAGTATGACATCTCGTAAGACGTGTTTTCGTTACGTCACGTCTTAAAAACGAAGCTTTTTGAGAATTCGAGAACATACAAAAAATCATCGAAATGAGTACAATGTCACGTTTAATATTGAATTATTTTCGTTTCAACACTTTCATCATATTTAAATCAGAGGTACAATTAGGTACATATATATAATATGAATTTTAACCGAAAAAATGAGTCAGCGAAAAAATTGATAATGGTTGAAAATATTGCTGGTGAAATTTCCCTTAAATTACGTTTTTTATAAAATCCACATAAAATGTACCATTAACAAGAAAAACACTAGTTTCGTTCAAATTACAAAATCCCCGAACGAAAATAACCATTCGATCCAAACTACAGAAGTGCCATAAACTTTGTTAGAATTTTCCTCGTTAAAATGATATTTTACCCAAATAACGTTGGGATGAAAATCAAAAAACGAAAAAAAAATCATCTCAATTTTTTATCGATTTTTTTCGTTCAACTTCATTCCACGAAAATCCTAAATTTTATAATTGGGTTAAAATTGAAAAGCAATAAAAAATTATAATTTTTTCCAGATTTTTTTCATTTGAATTTTACTCCAAAAAAATCCATTTTCCAACTTTCTACCTTGCTTTAGATGGGGTAAAACTAGACAAAAAATCTTGAAAAAATTTATATTTATACTTGCCACTCAAGTTCTACTTCGTTCGAAACAGAAATACCGGAATTAGGTAAATTAGTAGATATTGGTAAAATCCAGTTACTATGTGATTTTTCGCAATTTCTTAAAAAACTTGATTACTCTGAAGTTATTTTTAATTTAAGACAAAAGAGGAAGGTCAACCAATGCAACATTGTTTTTAAAACTTCTACGTCTTGGCCATGGCACACAAAATCGAAAATCTTGAAAAAGCGTTAAAAAAAGGGTCACGCGGTTGTCATGGCAACGTGTCATACTCATGAATGACGATCTTAATATTTTCATGTCATGATAACACGTCATAGATGACAGGTCATAGTTTTGATGACATATCATGATCACGAGTGACATATATGATGACGCAGGCCGGTGTCATGGCGATGTGGCATGCAAATGAATAATGATCGTGATATTTTCATGTCATGATAACATGTCATAGATGACAGGTCACTGTTTTGGAGACATATCATGATCATAAGTGACATATATGGTGACACGAGCTGTTGTCATGGTGATGTGTCATGCTCATGAGTGATGATGTTGATATTTTCATGTCATGATAACATGCCATAGATGACAGGTCATTGTTTTGGAGACATATCATGATCATGAGTGACATATATGACGACATGGCAAGCAAATGAATAATGAACTTAATGTTTCCATGTCATGATAACATGTGATAGATGACTGGTCATTATTTTAATGACATTTATGATGATGATGAGTGACATATATGACAACATAGGCTCTTGTCATGACGTGTCATGCTCATAAATGATGATCTTAATATTTCCACGTCATGATAACATGTTACAGATGAAGGGTCATTGTTTTGGTGACATATGTGACGACACAGACTCTTGTCGTGGCGATGTGTCATGCTCACGAATGATGATCTTGATTTTTTCATGTCATGATAACATGCTATAGATGACAGGTCATTGTTATGGTGACATATCATGATCATGAGTGACATATATGGTGACACGAGCTGTTGTCATGGTGATGTCATGCTCATGAGTGATGATCTTGATATTTTCATGTCATGATAACATGCTATAGATGACAGGTCATTGTTATGATGACAAATCATAATCATGAATGACATATATAATGACACAGACTGTTGTCATGACGATTTGTCATGCTCATGAATAAAGATCTCAATATTTTCATGACGTGATAACATATTATAGATGACAGGTCATTGTTTTGGTGACGTATCATGATCATGAGTGACATATATAACGACACAGGCTCTTGTCATGACGACGTGTCATGCTCATGAGTGATTCTTGATATTCTCATGTATCATAACACATGAAAACTGAAGAAAAAAATCTACATCATTCAATTTCGTGCTTATTTTGACAAGAAATGATTTTCAAATATACTATTATGTATTATAATATTTTAAAAAATCCCGACACGTAAATTTTTGCTTATTTCCTGCACTTTTATTCACATCAGTTCGCTTAAAACAGAAAATTTCTTGCGTCACATTACCCATTTCTTGCCCATCTCAGTCTCCAACTTAAAATTCAAACTACCGGTATCACTGGCGTGTAAACAAACGCATATTTTAAAATCTCGAAAGAGAAAACCAGGGTCAAGATATTGCGTAAAATTAATTTACACGTATAATTTTGGGTAAAACATACCACAACTATGCGGTTCGTTCCGCTACCAAAATCCAAAGGAAGTGAGAGTAATTCAAATGTATTTTTTCTTTGTATAGATGTAAAAAAAGAACAAAAAATGCTCGCGGGTTATCGCGGTTAATTCCGAGAAAAAAGTAACCGGGTGTGTTGAACTATTCGCTTAATTATTTCGTTACAGTGTTTATTTTGCGAGCAACGCGAGCTATTTGACATAATTTAAACGCGCTATAAACGGGTAAACACCATGAAGAGAAAAATTCACCGACGGTTTAGATTTTACTATGAACCTGAAATCTTCGACGTATAAATGCGAGAAAAGCTACATACAATGTTTATCTAACGAGAAAAAAAAACGGAATATTAGCATCCAACTCTTAAACCGTTTATCTGTTTTTCGAGTAATTTGATAATTGCGTTGAAATAGGATTGTAAACCTTTCGAAAGAATAAAAAAGGTTACCGCAAGTTTAGTATACTTGAAATGTGACGGATTTCTTAGACTTTAATACCATAGTAGCATCTTATTATTGTCTTCGTTGACACCGAAATCCTTTTAATTATACGAAAAAATTAATTAAGAATATTCGCCAATAAAATGCAGACTTGGGAAGAAAAAAACGCTAAAAAAGAATTAATATTTATATAACGATTGCAAAGAAAAATGAAAATAACGATAAACGTTATTTTTCTCCATTCACGTCATCGATGTGACAAAGAACAAAGCTTTGAAAATGCACCCTTCGTCACGCCCGCTTACTCCGCCGAAAAGGGAAAAAAGTAAACAAAAACTACACATAATGCCGGCGTACAGATCCTTTAAATTAATTTTTTTAAATTTCTAATACCGTACGATTAATCAGATGTAGATAGAAGACAAGTACTCTGGAAAACTGAATAATTCACAAATAAAATAAAAAAATCCACCGAGGATTCGAGAATATCCGGGCTATAAATTTCTCCAACAGCGTAAACTTGTCACGCATAAAGAACCAGAATAAATTTCAACTTCAAATATCTTTTTCTTTTATAAAAGAATAATGCAAATCTCCCATTGATTAATAAAATTTCCGTGCCAATCGTTTAATAATTTGGTAAAAAAAAATCATTTTTCAATTTTTCTTTCTCTTTATCCACGTAGGAAATTTTTTCACTTAACGGTTTTTTTTATTAATTAAAAAAGTTATCGAAACCGAAGTCGATTTAGAATGGAAGCATGAAAAAAAAAAGGCTGATAATCAAGTTTTTTTCTTTTATATCAGATAGTCCATCGAAAACAGTAAACCTTTATTAAATTTAACGCATAAATCATCGATGAGATTTTCCTTTCACCTTTTTAAGCCACCGTGCTTAGAGGTTTATGTCCTTGAAAAGTGATACAGTTTTATAGAATAAAAATCCAAACGATATTGCTTTAAAGCTTATGGAATCTCCAAGTTCAATTTGCCAATTGAGGCGATGATTTTTATTGAGGGAAACACGTATAGATTTCTTTTATGTTCTTTTCCTTTTTGAATTAACGCGATTTCGATGGCGTTAGCGAGAAAAAAGCGAAAAGGAAAAGTAATAGGAGGATAGGTCAAGTATTTATGGTCGACGATACTTTGGAATTTATTCTATTTTTTTCAACATTCGCCATTTTTAAGATGTGGAATTTAAGAAAAAAAAATGTAAACGATAAAAGATGTATTTGAACTAAATTGTGAGAAATTACCATTCATTTTTTAAATCGGTGGAGAGAGTAAAAGTCAAACATTTTACATTATGGGCTTACGAAGAAAAAAGATAATAAGAGCAAACTTTTGGCGCTCTAATTCCAAGAGAGAACACAGTGTACCTGTATGATTATTTTCAATTTATTTGGGTAGGTCTTAGTTACTTCCTTTCAAAGAGAAATCACTTAGACCTTGGTACCTTCTCAAAGAAAGGTCACGTTAGGTTTGAATTAATCATAAAAAAATCAGTAAGACCTTATTTTTTTTTGGCACATGAGGGAAATTTATTTACAAAAAATGAAGAACATATGGGAAAGAGGGGTTCAGAGAGAGCCTAGGTTAGGTTTGATTTAGCACTCAGATCTAAGTACCTCCTCAAATAGACCTTAGGTTAGTTTTGATTTAGTACTTAATCAAACCTAATTTAACCTCTCTTTGACGAGGTACAAAGGCTTGACCAGTGGCGTAGCCGGGTTTTTGGCAGGGGGGGGGCAAAACGAGTTCAGGTAGTAACGATTTATTTACCTATTCATTTATTTTATAAACAAACTACGATACGTCGAAACAAACAATAAAACAAAACAAAAATTGGTAAAAATGTTCAACTCAGGATCAATCGTCCTTCGCCCGGCTCCAGTCACCTAGTTCCATTCGCCTAGGCTTGGTAGTGGCGAATCGATGGATGACTGAATCGATATTTAAATCCAAATCTTTATGGATGTTTAACAACGCTAATCCATTCAAACGGTCTTCTCCCATCGTTATCATCGTCTATTTCATGGTTTTCGTATACATAGGAGTAGCATTTTCATAAATTTCATATTTTTAGTAAAAAAAAAAAAGGGCCATGGGGGCAATTGCCCCCTTTGCCCCCCCCCTGGTTACGCCATTGGGTTTGAGTGATTTTTTATCTCTCTTTGAGGAGGTAGCAAGGTCAATGATTTTTTTATTCTTTGATAAAAAACCAACTAACTTCAAATAAATCAAAAATGAATAAAATAATCATACAGGTACACTTTGTTCTCTGCTGGAATTATAGCGCTAAAAGTCTGCTCTTATCGCAGTGGTTACTACGTCATACAACGTTGCCAATATTAAATTACAGTCGAGTTTCGCATGTAACACGAAATTTTTCAACGTTGCTTTAACGTTATTTAAACGTTATTGAGAGGTTATTTCAACATTATAAGATTATTTTTGAGGACGGTTATAACTTTATTTTAACGTTAACATTTATTATCATAATAAAATTAGTAGCGTTATTTTAACGTTATCGGTAACACTATTTCAGAGTTTAACGCCAAACGAATATCAGGTGCTTCAGCCTTTTCTACGTCACTGAAATTTTTTCGATAATTTTTCAAAAATACAGATCGAGACCAATTCGAGAAAATTACAAAATTATATTTTATGATCACTCCTTCCTTTTACTAATGTCCGATGATGAAAATTTCCATTCCAATTAAGATTCATCTATTTTATAATGAGATTAAATATACAAACCCCCTGGTACCTACTTTTCCCTTCATTGCTTCGTTTATAGCATTCGAAACATCGGTTGTAAAAAATAAAAAAGCAATAAATCGTACATAAAAATTAAGTATCATTGAAAATTTCCATTTAAACTCAATATTCCTATAGAATAATCCATTTTCTATTGCAATTTTTGAAATCTTAACGAAAATTTGATTCAATTTCAATCCAAAAGATATACGCGAGCATATTTCGAATATTTTTTACCGACCAGTACATTGCAATTTATCAAGTTCCATTTCAAAATTCAACTTAAATGAAAGGAATAATAAATTCTCGAGTTGTTTTAAGATAAAAGATATAGAATGTTAAAAATTCCAAAACGCCAGGCTATACAAAATACGTTGAAAAATTGAGATGATGAATTGATGCGAATCGTCGAAATGGAAGCACGAATTAATGAAATGAAATCAATCAGTTTTACTCGGTTACGGTTGCAGTTCGATATGAACGCGTACGAAGCCGAATTTCCACCTTCGTAAACCGTGAAACCTTAAACAAATGTAATTTCGATTCGCAAAATATTAGATTTTGAATTAAGCGGCGTAAAAAATGGGCTTATTTGGGTTTCGAAAAAATACCTCGTATAATTCATGGCGGTAGATTTTTCTAGATTTGATGCCTATTTAACTCCTTACAGCGTTGGGTGGTTTTCTAGTCGCGGTTAATTTGACTATAGATTAATATTTGACAAGCGTGGTAAAATATGTTCATCGCGGAGATACAACGAAATCGGGTAATTCAAATAAGCTATGAAGATATTTAAATGACAGATTCAGTTCAACCAATGAACGTGATCTACTTGAGAGATATTCTAATTCACGACTAAAAGACTCAATCGTGTTTGATATTTTCACTGCGAGGAGCACCACAGCTAATTATCATTTCTCACGAAGCATCGCCGATACTAGAACACGCTGTATGAGCGAAAATACCCCAAGATTTGGCCATTAATGGCTTAAATACGGCGTCTTCGATGACCCAAGTATACGTATAACTTTCATAGCATATAAATCGTATTAGATCTGCATCAATTTAAGCGAGCTTTTCAATTACCTACGCCATTTTATCAGCGAATAAATTAGAGCAAGGTAAATGCGTGAATATTCACAGTTGATTATTGATTCTTTGATGAAGCAAGTTATACAATCGCACACGTATTCGCCATATTATCTTGTATACTTCGCTGTGAAATTGTATATACCAAAGTAAACAAGTTTAAAAGGAATTGGAAGCTTACGGTGATCGTATTTTTTCATGATGTAGACGTCTCGTAGGCGTTTAAAAAGTAATCATCGGTTAAGTTTTCAGTGGTAACTATGAAAAAATATTCCAGTCATGTTACATTTTGCACTGATAACATGTTTATATTCATTAGAGCGTAGAAATTTGGTAAATAGTAATGTCATCTTTTGTTATTAGATTCTTGACAAAGCTACTTTTTCCGTTACGATTAACGATGAGATATGTTAATTAAAAAAAAATTACAACCCAACAATCGTAACTTTTTTCATCGGAGTCCGTTAGAATTGAACTTGAAAGAAACCTAGCGATGATTTGGATTTACTTGTTGAAAGTAAAAGTGACAACGGTCTTGTAAAAAAAACAATATTTCATTTCATGCTTCATTACATTTCGTTTGTTTGATAATAATTGCGTCATTTAATTTACTTTCTTCTGGATGGTAAAGTTTTCCTGCAAAGATTACGGATTATATTTTCGGCCTGCGAAAATCGTAACGCTAACGTGAGTTCGTATTTTTAACGTACTAATTGCCTTCTCTGTTGTATTTTTGAATTAAAATCTTCAACACGATTTTTAATTATTCAAGGTCGGTGTATGCTTCGTTTCAGCGAAAAAATCAACTTCAAAGTGGTGAAGATTTTTCGAAAACTTTTCTCGATATTGTTTCCAAGTACGCGAACGTTCGTTTGCTTTTTCCTCGTTCGTTGTACTTCCAGAGTAAATATTTATCGCGTTGATTTCGTGTAATTTTCGATCGATCAGTGAGATACGAATATGCCCATGAACGAGTTGTAATACCTGAGTGATATTCAAATCAACGGTGATTTAAAATTCATTAATGCGAGGTAAAGTACTTTGTACACGATATTCATATCTCAACAGTCAACACTCAGAACACAAGCATCTTAAAGGTTTGTTCAGTAGATTCGCATACCTGACCAAAAAAGTTTTTGTATGAGTGAATATTCAACAAAGAAACTAAGAAAACGCAGTAATTGATGCCAAATATATTTTAGCAAGAATTTACAAGGTTCTTTAATTTTTATTTCATTTCAGTCCCGAAATTCTTCTTCGTGAAATATCTCAGATAATTAATCTAATCAAAGAAATCATTTACCGGTGTTCTCTTAACAAGTATAACAAAGTCTGCTATAAATCGGCAATTTATTAACTATTTAAATATAATTGCGATCAGTTATTTCCTGTCCTACAATATTGACATATATAAAGCATCAAGTGTAAATAACGCTTCAAATGGGAAATTCTCTGTGAAAACTGAAAAATGATAAAATCGTGTAAAAATTTGGTCACTCCAAGATTAAAATAACTTGTTGGAAAAAAATATACGAGCAAAGAATAAACACACCAAAATAATGAACACGCTATACCTTCATTAGTAATTTACACAATTTCTCATGAAACTACGTATTTAACTATTTCCCTAGTAATAGGTACTTGAACGCACCAAATACTCGAGCTGACATTTGAATACAGAGAACTCAATGAACTTGATTTTTTCAACAGCTAAATTCTATACTTGTGCATTGATTATAGAGAACACGTAAAGTTCATTCGAAACAGATAATTATTTTGAAAACGTCAAAAAACAGAATACTTTTCCACAATGACTATGATTAAAGTAACACGAAGACACCGATGTGCATTGGTTTTTAAATTTTCTTCCAACGAAATTCGAAAGCAGCGTGAATTGTGAAGTCGATACATAGTATTGACTTCATTTAGAATAGTTTTTCTGACTCATCAGCGCTTATCAACGTGCATGAAAATTGAAACGTTGATTGGCAACATTGGCAATTTGGAATAATAATTTGTTATATTGAGTATTCCGTCAAATGAAAATTTTCACTGAAAAATTCCAAACGTGCGAGAGATTTGTATTTCTTTAAACAAAAATGGTTAATTAACAACTATTGAGATACTCATTCGAGCAACGTTTTTAGAAAAAATGCAGGAAAATGCAATAAGTGTCTGATTCACTTTCTGATAAAGTAAGGTAGGTAAAGTATAGGTACCTAACCTACTACCTACACTTGAATACGAACAAAATTTTTGTTTGATTATAGTCAACACTGAAATTTTATATTATTATCATCACGATGAAAAAAATATCGTGTATTCTTATAAAAAGGAAAAATTCTAAATATAAAAGCAGGAAAGAACCCAAGTGGGACTAAATTTGCATGACAAAAAAAATAATTCGAAAAAAGAAATTTTTCGAATCGTTATTTATAAATTTATATTCACTTACTAGATAGCTAGATAGGTTTAGGTACATAGTACATACCTTCAGATCTTGAATAACCCATTGGATAAAATTTTCAAGAATATGCTTGTTTTCATTTCTCGGCAAATCTTCAAGCTATTATCACCATTTTCACCACAAACACGAAAAACGTAATCACTAATCACGACGGATTCGGAGTTGTGAATTTCGTTATAAACCCGACGACGACAACCATCGATCGTTTAATCGAAACCGCACAATGCTTGTAATTAGTAAAGTTTCGGTTAATTTTACGAACTATTCGGGAAGACACATGGAGTCAGGACGTTAAACCGATTCGTTTGAATGCGCAACACATTCTGAAATGCAGAACCGCCAGAAAAAGATCGGCGACCCTCCTTTTGTATGGTATATTCGGATACGCGGAGAAGAGAACCAGTCTGCAGTAACTGAACCAAAACTAAGCATGGGAGCGTATTTACAGAGTACGATGATTCAATCGGAGATCGTCATCTTTCGAGATACAACTTTATCAAGTTTCAATTTCCGAGTTTAAAGCTAAAAGCTAATACAGCTGGCTTTAAGTCTGAAGATGATACTCATTTTCTATATGAATAATTATTGGAACATTGATTCACTATTCGAAATTGTACCTGAGTATATTATTGTGTATAATTTGGTATTGAAATGTCACGTTGATGTGATTATTTGATTTTATGTAGTTTTCACTCTTCTTAGTCAAGTCTATTTGATGCTGATTGCTCAAGTAATATAAAGTATTACATTATGGACAAGTACACTTAATCTACAAATCAAGTTGAGTGTTCGTAATTACGGTACCGAAATGGCACCTAAACAAGATAAAACTGTGGTCGCGTTGGCGGTTGGTGCCAACGTCTGGCTTGTTTTATTTCACCTTGAATTCCCAACTCGCGTAGTTCAGTAACTATTCCAGTATTCAGCAGGTGATGTCTTCTACAATGGGTGATTCTGACCGGATATGCGAAGCGGGCGTCGTTATTGACCACCAAAAATTATGTAAGCTGGTGGAAGTGCATCGTGCGTGTATTCGTTACACTAATGAGCACGACGCGACGTAAGAACGCCTGAAACTTGAAAAAAATAATTTGCAACTGACGTAGAATTCATCGCGTGAACGAAATGTAAACCAAGGAAATAAAGGAAATCGAATACAATTGAATTAGAAAAACAAGATGATTTTGGTTTACGATATAAATTCGAAATTCAATAATAGGTGTGAATTGTATGCATCACTCGATTATTTTTCTGTTTTCTCGCGATTTCATTTTCATACTTGACATTTGACTCTCTGTGCCTCTGTGGTTTTGTTAGAATATCTATCAAATTACTTTTTATTTCAATTCAACGGTTTAGATTTTTTCATCGCTTTTTTTTATATTGTAATATCTGTCATGAATTTAACCATTTGTTGTTCCAGTATGGATCATTTTTCAATTAATTTTCATTTTACGTAAGTTGACATGCGGTTCGAAAAATATCTACCTGTAAGCAAAAATTACATTTTTTGTAAGTAATATCGTTTTGTAGGTATGCATCACTGTATGCAGGAACCATTTTATTTATTTGTTTTCTTATAACAATGCTTAAAGGATAAGGTAATCCCATTGCGATTGCGAATCTGTTTTGTTGTTCGTTACATTACTCCACAGTAACAGTGAAAAATCGTCCCCGAGTCGGCTATTTAATAGTTTCATCTACATTTACGACGCCAACTGCCCAGTAAACTTTCCAAGATCAGTTACAGCTTAAGTAAGAGCGAAACGCAATGCGTGACATTTTTCATCGATACATCGACGCCTAAAAAAAAAACAACAGAATGACACGGAAATGTTTAATCTCGAAGACACGTGGAATTTGATTCGAACAAAGATGTTCGGGTACCTGTCACCGCTCATCAACTTACTACATGTAAATAACACTGAAAAGTTTATATTTACTTGGAAACCAGTTCCAGAATAGTCTAAGATGTTTGTGAAAAATGCCTTTTTTTATTGTCATTGCATAATAAACATTCTCAACGAAGTTTAATCGAGTATTTGAGTATGTTTTGTTTTAAATGGTGGACATAAATTTTACATTTAGCTACAATGAACAAATACGTCGTATACAAAAGTTTGCAAATAGGGTAACGAAATTAAAGAATTTTTATAGGGTAGAATTCAATTTTAATGTTATGATTTTATGTGTATTAGTCAAAGACGAGCTCGAATATTCGTAACTTTCGTCGTATAATCGATAAATACATAAATACTTATACGAGGACTACTTATGATATTGCTTTTGAGAAAACTTTTAATGGTCAGCTAATAACTTGCCTTAGATGTTCCATTCGTGATCTGCCTATTAATGAAAGTTATCCTTATGATTTAATTTTCAAAATAAGTATATACAAAATTTTACTAACCCAACGAATAGTTTTTTTTTCTCAAATTCGATTTTTTTTACGAGTATGTAATGTAGGTAGTAGGTACTAGGTACTTACCTCTCTCTACCTATTACTTATCGTGTTTTCAAGTTCTACTTTGCTCACCATAAATGTTTTAATACTGAATACATAATACATTTAATTGAAATCGGTATTTCCTACTTCGATTAGAACCTAGTTCAAGCATAATCAGTAATTCTTAATCTTTAATTAATTGTATTCCTGATCAAGCAACCGATTAATTTGTTAATACGTAATCAGATGAAATGTCCAAAACAGCGATGAAAAGTAACCACAAGCCGCAACATTTTTTTTTAATATTATCGAGGTTTAATGGTTAATTAATTAATCGATATCAGTTGTGAAAATTGTTGAAAGTGGATATCAAACTTAAACCGATACGAATGGCTTAATTGCAATGTAGCTCGTTCCCACGTCGGTCTACATAATCGTTGAGCGGTTATTAAATGAATTTAGGCCTCATAAATAGAGTTTATCTTCAACGCATCGAAAACAATTAATTTTGCAGTTTAGCGCAAACATATCCAAAGTGAACTAATTAATTATCAGAACGTTTTAGAAGAACGCTTGTCAGTTATTTTTGCATAGGTGGATATGTACTTTTGCGCGGAAGTTTTACCTATGGTGGCGTATTGTACTTACCATAATGAGCTTAAATAAATTACTGTTGTCAGTCGTTGATCACTTTGATGAAATATTTAATTACGTGAAAAATTCGATTAAAATGTTCGTAAAATTATTGTGTTCATTTGTGTTACAACTAACGTTGTATTATCTTCTCAAATCTTAACACATTTTGATTCGTTACCGGAAAAAAAGAGACAAAAACAAAACAACTACGCACATACTTCGGAAAGAAATGAATAACATATCAATTGTCAAGTGTCATATCTTTGAAAAAAAATGCCGACGTGGGTAGTTTCCGTTCTTTCAGTGTTGAAAAATATCGTAAAAAAAACACGGGAAATCGGTATTGTTACAATAGAAAAAAAAAAGACGTTGCAACAATGAAATGACAGCAAGAACATATAGAAAATGATTATAGAAATACGTATATGAATTTTTGTATTTTTTTTTATGATAGGTTGTAAACATACAAACACATACAATATTCATGCACTTATAATTAAGTATTTTATACTCATTTGGTACCTATTTCAAAATAAAAAATTTACTATCTGAAAAAATTTATTGCTAATTTAACACATATTTAGTACCTCTTTACTAGATACTGAAATAATATTTCCTGAATTCAAAATATCATGAGAAATGTCTTATTTAAAAGTTAGAAAGAGTTAAAACTGCAAGACTGTTTTTTAATTTCGTAATAAGCGGCAATAAATCAGTTATATTGTAGAATTTCTTTAAATTTAACGGAATACTTCACTGGACATTTCAGATTACGGATGTTTTCTTTCAACCACGCCCTATTGGTTTATAGTTTATATTGCACAAAATGTGTACAAATTGCACCGTACATTGTAATCGAATTGTTCCGCAATGGTTATTTTGTAGGTTAATAACAAATAAGGATGACTTTCATCGATGGACATGGCATAAAGTGCTATTGAAAGATTTAACTAACAGTGTTTAATCAATGATCAAATAAATCCTCTTCTTCGAAAAACAACGGAAGTTCAATGATCAGAACTTGACGGTGTAATTTCATGTCAATAGCTGAGACCTAAACAAAGTGATTGGACAAAAATATCAGAATTTCGTTTAAATTGTTTTTCTCATTAACCTTAGAAGAAGGTATGTTTTTTTTGAATCCTTCCTAAACAATGATAACTCAGAAATTAATTTCGTTTATCCTCTCCTGATTCCTTATTTCATCCCGATACTTCACATCTAAAATTCAAAACAATTTGTAAATATTTGTTTAAGAATTTTTCAAGCATGAAATTCCCTTCTTTCTTGGTAATCACGCATCAAAACGTGATTTTATTTTTATTTTTCAAAAACGCAATTACTTTTTTTAATCTTCAGTAATAAAAAAATCTCTGTCACTCTGTGGCGTTAAAATAATCTCGACATTATCGCGAAAATCTTTCACGGAATAAATTACGTCTTCAAAAGTAAGAAAAAAAACTTGGAAGTACGCGCTTGAAAAATGTATTTTTTCATTTCGCCCTGAACCACCTGTGTGCTAAAATTACAAAACGTAGATAGACCTTTACACAAAACTTTATTATATGAACCACATAACCTTAAAAACAGATTGAATACACTTGTCATTAAACAAAGGCAAAAAATGTATGAAAACATTTTCAAATTAAAAACATGTGATGTTTTGCAACATTTTGCAAGTAAATAATTATCTTCATGGAACGCAAGCTAACCGAGCTAACTAACGAGTAGAAATGCTTGCCTAATAATATCTCAGCAGGCGTTTTATAATTCGAATATTTTTCGTACGATGAAAATTTTCGTTCGTTCAAATTAAGAAGAATTCGTTTATGTAAATATACTTTAGAATCATTGTTTTCGAAAAATTTTAAATCAAGATAAATTTCATTTTTCGTAAAAATTTGATTGTGGAAACACTTGCATAAATGATGAAAAGTTTTCAAAACTTTGCCTAAATGATGAAAACTTTTCGAAACTTATTTTTCACAATAATTCGTTTCTTTCAGTCGTATCGCATCAATCTGAACATTTGAAAAGGTAAACAATATTCTCTATAATGACAGTTGACATGATGATATACCTTTTGCGTGCTTTTCTTACTCCTTATCACTAAACATATTACGAACTTTTCTAAAGAATTTCATAGCCTGGGTTTCAAAGCAAATGATTTCCTATTTACTTTTTTACTTGTTGCCTTACATGACGAGTTGTTTTTGCACCGATATTTTTGCACGTAACTTATTTCAATTCGTAAATTTTCCACCAAGTATGAGTACTTAGCTGGTAGCTAGCTAGATACTTGTTACTAGCTTCACGTCGTTATCACAAACTTTTTTCTCGAGTTGTTACCAAATCTGAACATGTGAACATGAAAAGATAAAATATTAGAATAATTTTATTTTTTCAACAATTTCCTTTCGTAAAAATAAAATAAAAAGAAATCCTTCGTTCACTGGACTTGCAATGCAGTGAAACGTTCTTTCACGGTGAACATCGTAGGCAAGTGAAAAATTTCTGGGCATCGAATAATTTTATTTATTTTGTAACTTTTATACATGAATGACCATTTTGTATCACGTTCCTTTCGCGAAGGTGCTTTCAAGTTTGAATAATTGAATTTACCATAAGTATCTAAAAAAGCAGAAATATTATATTCTCGTATCTATTTGAATGAAAATATAACTTATTATAGATTACATCTTGTGGAATTTCTTTGTTAAATACCATTTCTGATTATCAGACTGGTTTTCAGATTGATTTGTTATCAATACTTCACCATCTTCAGAAAATACACACATTTTGAATTTTATTTCTAAATTGACATCGACTTTAAACTCATGTACTATCTTATGCTAATAAGAACGAATAAATTACCCGAAAAACTCGATCGCGCATTTCCTCCTCTGCTATTCAAAAGTTTCTAATTACAAGAAAATGATATCATCGAAACTCTTTTCCAGTAAATAAACCTTGCATTAGCTAACATTCTATGTTTCAGATTAAGTTTATAAAATTAGTTCAACATTTTGCGATTACAATTGGAAAACTTTGCTAGTAATTCGAAATTGATTACATGTAGTTTTTAGATTATTAAAAAGAAAACGAATAAACAAATCACATGTAAATTTTACAATATCGAATAAATTTTTATTTCATTAACGAAAATTCGTTACACCTTCAAGGAACGACGAAGAATCGCAATGAAATATTTATCCTCAATGGGTATGTTAGAATTAATTTTAGTGGTGATATCAAGGAGCAAAGGAAAAATTGACCAGTGAATTACTTATCAAGTTTGAAACATAGTCGAGCGCTACTTTTGAAGTAACTTTTTCGATTCTACGAGTATAAAAAAAACACGAAGCTATGTGTATGATTTCAATGAAGTCGTGACGTTGTAGAAACAATACACGAATACCAGAAACTTTCGCATTAACGTCCATCATAAACAATTTTATAAAGCTGTAAATGAATCATAAAAAAACTACGCAAGCAAAATAAATTGTTTTATTGATACAAACAACAATTTCTAATTACATTTTAGGCTTAAATTTTTACACATGGAACATTCTATCGAACACAACCATTTTTTACAGATTTATAATCTTTAATCTAAATCAAACAAAGCGTAATTGGAATCTAAGTAAATTTACATAGATATTTACGTATAAGTACTAAAAATTCTGCAAAAATATATACAGACAACATAATGACATACTCAACAAACACGAGGAACAAAAAAAAACACATTTTAAAAACGTACAAGAGGAAAATAAAAACAAAAAATTACATTGTAAAATGGCACACAATTTTACATTAAATCATTGCTTCAGCGAAAATTGTTTACTTCCGTTGGAAACATTTTTGGATTTGTTGGAGGAAAAAAAATCATAAAATAGTCTTTAACCCTTTGTTTCCGTTGGAACCTTTTGTCAAGACGGTATTTTATTCAAAGCTCGATGGGGCGTTTTATTTGGTGTTGCGAGACAAAATTCTCTCATGTATACACTTTGTCTAAGAGTCCGACTGCGTAACATCTTAGCTTGTTGTTTTTTCGTAGCACATCTTCTCAAAGTTATCCTCCACAATGCCAATCTAAAATCTGGACTATAGAAAGCATATATGAACGGGTTTATTGCCGAATTCAACCATCCTGTAAGAAAAGAATCAACGTTAAAGTCAGCCTTTTAATTATATACTTAAATTTAATCTTTTATAAAGTACACAAATTATCTCAAGTTTACGTTTGTGGAGCATTTACGCTATGATATTTTTTGTAATTTTGAAAATCGTGAATTCAGATTTTTCGGTAAATTTAACCAGCGGAAATGAAATTTACGCCAAGTACATCGTTTACAGGAAGGTCATTTATATTCAACTGTACCGACAAAAGTACTTCATAAATTGTAACATTTTAACAAATGTGTTTAAAATTATTAAAATGTCTTCAATTTCAATTTTTCCTATTGAAACGTCCATCCCTCGAGTAGTTAAAACGTGAAAATAAAATATTACCTAAAATAGTAGGTAGTGATGGCGTAACGAATAGAACAAAAGTGCGACTTCGCCCAAAGGAAATGAAAGCTTGCTCCGGAAAAGAAAGCTTGTTATATTTGAAAATTTAACTGACGCGTTTACCAAATACCAACGCTTAAATATAGACGCGGTTGGTGTAATACGGGTAATAAATATATATACATAATTTGCAACAATTGTGTTTTATCTATCTCGTTTCCCGTTTCCATAATATGAATTCGGTTTTCGTGACAAATAACTTAGGAAATTTATCTTACGATGAATAATAACTCGACGACTTGTAGGCGCGACGCGCAGATCTAGATACTTGAGGCAGTATTTTTGTTACGATTAAGATATGCAAGTTTTAAACGAAAACGTTTTATAACGTTCGTCGTTCGCATTATTTTACCTGCATGATTAATATTAATGCAAATTTTCCCGCTATCTTTAATTCGAAATTAGTAATTTAACATAGTTTTGTATTCTGCGATAATTGTACGCTACGTAAACTCTAGATGTGGCATATTTCAAGCAACATTAACATTGGAATTTCAACGTACCGAGCCACGTTAAAAAAACCATCAATAACGTCGGTATTGTTCCTGATGGAAGAAAAGGATTGGCCAAATAGACGCAAAAAAATGGCAACCAACAAGCGATAAAACCTCCGACAACGATTGATAGAGTTTGAGCTGTTTTATGTTCACGTTTAAATGCCGATATTTTCACGCTACTATTGAAATCCTGTGCGGGATTCTGCAAAGAACGTGCACCAGCGCTTAATTTCGATTGGCGTCTACTAAAAATATAAATAATTGGATGAATATGGTAAAAATCTTCATTTCAATATCTAAGCAGTTATATTAATTTTGGTAACAAATTTAATAAATCTATAATGCTAATTGATACTAACGATAGAAAAAATTGACGTTGAAGTATTTTACATTCAAAAATACAAATTTCTCTTGATAATTAATCTCCTTAATTACAAATACCGAATACAACTACGAGAAAAATCTTTTATTTTTACACGGAATTAATTTTCCTGATCGTTGAACAAGAGATTTTCATTGGTCCTCAAAGTGTACCAAGTTATTTCCTTTTAGCATTAGCGAGCAGGTCAAATACATTGTAAAATTCTTTTGTAAACATTGAAGTGTAAATTTCAAAATAGATCATTGACGCGATATTTTTACAGGTGCGATAAATAAATGGGTAAAATGATTTTTTTTATTCGAAATAATTATTCATCGTAAAGTTGTTTTAACAGGTGATGAACCTGTCGTAATTTTCCATATGTATAGTTAAACGTAAACATATTAAGGGGTTAAATTTCGAAAGGAATTACAGTGTAATAATAATGGTCTTTTTGCTTCGTTATTATTATCATTGGGAAAAATTACAATTTTCATAAGAAAAAAAATATGTACACAAACAGAGCGAGGATAGTTTTTCCTTTTTTTTTATTTATAATAAAATGAAGTAATTATCCTGGAGACATGAAAACTTCGTTAATAATTTTTTAAATTTTGTTTTAAAATATAAAATTCGGTAGTACGTAGTGAAGAAATGAAAAATACATAATTATATAATCACAACTCTTCTTTCAGAAATTGCTCATTTGCAATGTCAATTACATATTTCGATATTTCTTTATTATTCATTTTATTAATTCACGTTTAGTTAGAAAAAAAATACGCACTTGTTTTTGTGTTGCTGATCTTCACTTTCTGATGATATTCGCTCAGAACGATCTGAATCTTCTGCTTCGCATGGTTTTTTAATTTTTTTCTAAAAATAATATTTTACATTTTTTTTTACTAAAAACTTTATTCGATGGAATTAAAATTAAGAGGATGCTCTGAAACGACTGATTAATTATTTTGAACGAGACAGATGGTTTATAAATATTGACCATTCATCCTTTGTTTACGTGTTTCAGATGAACGATAATGAACGTTCTTATGTACTACGATCCGTTCCTGTCATGAAGTTTTCAATATTTCAGTGAATTTTCAATTTTTTTTCAATTTTTTTTTGATTTACATTGTCGATAGCAATCTTTGATCCTGATTGAGACTCATCGAAAATTTTATTTTCAATCGGTTTTATTCATGTTCAAAGTTTCAATGTTCAAATCCAAGTTACGCAAAGTTCATTCAATTAATTTAAAATATCTCAACAGTCAGTATTTTAAAATCACATAAGCTAACTAATAAAATAAATTTCATCAAAATCCATGTAATATTCATGGAAATAATGAAATATCATATCTTTGGAAAAAATTTGCACTGATAAGAGAAAAAAGTGTAAACACAGAGCACACCCCTAAAAAATTAGTAATTCAGTTCCTACAATATAAAAAACTAAAATAGGTAAAAAGAAACACGTTTATGCCCATCAGTGAAATCTATGATTTCAAACTTCAAATCTACAAAGGTTATCAAGTTTATGAGGTCTATGTAAACGCTATGAAATAAATAAAAAATAAATTTGTATGATAATAAGTGAAGTGAAGTGATGAATAAATTAATGTCATTTAATGTATTATTTCAAATTATAATTATAATTACTTATAAGAATTAACTATGTAAGTGCTCGTGTACTTGATGAAAAAAATACTCATCAATTTGTACTTGGAAATTTTTAATGTTGCGGTGCTACGTGTGAAACCATGGTAAGTAATTAAGAACGATTTTCAATTAAGTAATATGTACGTTTATAACTCGTAAAATATGTGTATGACAACAGATAACGTAACATCGAGAACCACCTGTATTACATGTACGCTCAAAGTCATTTATCAGAAATAAAAAAATCCCAAGTTTTTATCAACAAATACTTTCAACAAACTTGGAAACTTTTCCGGTTGCGCGATTAAAATGAAAATTCGAAGAGACGAGTGCGTGAAGTAGATAACAAGTTTAAACACCGAATTAACGTTTAGATAATAGAGGCAATAAGTAATGAGAATTTTTCGTAATTTTGGTAAAAAAAGTATTCGTTTTTTTTTGTAATTTTTGCGAACTTGATACACGCTATCAAAGACGTGATAATCCGTGACGCAAGCTCAAAATCACGTCTCTTTTGATATTTTTTACACGCTGGAAACGTTCAACATCCCGGAGCTTTCTTTTTACCAAATAATCAATTTATTCTTCGTGAAAACCCTTATTTTGGCGGTGTTTCAATTTGACGTATTATTTCGCAAAAGTCTAAAACATAGGTAACTCAAATCTGAATTTTAGAACGAGCGTATTTAATACGTGTAACATTTCCAAGTCGTTCTCATCCTTAATTTATACCCGAATTGGTATATATCGCTTAATAAAAACTGAAATGTATCACCTTTTGCGTTGGCTGATTTAACACGTGTAAGGTATTATGTCTCCTGGCAATGACACGAGAAATTTTGACATAAACGTATAACATAACTGTTAAAGGAAAGAAAAACGATCCGAGCGCTGAAAATATTACGTAAATTCTATCTTGATTGTATGTGCAGACTTTATTTTTATGTCGGTCTTTGTCATACCTGTAATCAATTCAGTCTTCAATTAGAGTACTTAAGGTAAATACAATATTGTTTCTCATCCTTTTTTTATGTAATTACCGCGATGTGGGGCCAATTTGAACTACAGAGGCTGCTTGAACGGCGAAGTATATTTTCGTTTAGGACAGCCTGATGGTCAGAAAAATAAGTTTTTTGCGGAGAAAACAGTGTTACCAGGTGGAAGAACCTTTGATTAAGTTATTTTCGTTATTTTCATCCCTTTCGCCGTAATCGTCCATAGACTGATTTCGCGATTTAAAAAAAAAAATTTATATCATTTGGGGGTGAAAACTGCACTTGAATCCGATGTTTAAAAATTCTCACTCAGCAAGATCATATTGAAAAACCAAAAAAACCTACAAAAATTGACCTTTTCAACTTGAAAAAAATCGCAGAATCATGTTCAAATTATTCATAACAAAACACGTTACATAGCCAAAGACCTAAAAATCGGTAGATTTCCGATTTCGAGAAAAAAATTGTTCAAGCGAATTCAAGTGCGCGCGCGGTCATCTGTATTTCCCACTGTGCAATAGCGCTTCGTTCGTATCAACGCGCGACGTTAGGCACGTTATTGCATGAAACGACAAGGTACGTCGTTTGGCGTTGCGCGTTGTTACGAACGAAGCGCTACTGCACGGTGGGAAACGCGGGTGACCGCGCGCGCCTTGAATTCATTACTTTTCACCATGACGCAGGGGAGTGAAAATTTTGAAAAAATATTTTCATCATTTTGGTGTCAAAAGGGAACTTACCACCGAAGTTTTAAAATTTTCAGACAACGGGGCCGTAGTTAAATAAAAATAAACAAGTTAAGAAACGTATTTTAGTGGGGGGTGAAATGATGATGGGGAGTTGTCAATTTTTGAGTATAATCTTTACATAAAAGTCTACTACGCGCCACAATTTCAACCTCCCCCTTCCTACCGTTTTTGAGAAAAAAATTCCTATTTTTTTTAACAGAAAATTTTTTTCTAAAAAAGAGACAGGGGTAGGGGTCTAAAATTTTGGTCATGAGCGTATCTCAACAGTACCTAACTACCATCATGATTTCAATTTTTTGAAGCAAAAAGACCGAAACGACCTGCTTACCCAGTTACGGCCTTTCAAGTTTTAATAATGATGCAGGAGTACAAACGAAAGAAAGGATCGTGAAACTATTGTAATTATAGCGAAGAAATCTCATGCCTCGTCGAATAAATATGTTTTTTTTTTTTCGATTTATCGTCTACAATTTGCTTATGAGCATTTTTTTTCAAGATTTTGACTTTCATCTAATTGAGAAATGCCATTTCAGGAAGTACAGTTTTCAACGATTGATTATCTTACAAGATGACGTGTTCAAAGTAGCCCCGATTTTTTTAAAATAAAATACACCTCAAAAGAGAGTATTAGAAAAATGATGAAAGCCATTTTTTTGAAAGCTAATTAGAAAAAGTTGTCGGAGAGGAATGTAAGCGTAACATTTTTATGTCACTTCACGACAATGATGGTCATCAGAAGATGTCATTTGACGTCACATGTCACTCGCAAGTGTGCCGCGTTACTGTAACAATGACTTGTCATCATATCATGTCACTTGACATACTACCATGACTTGATCACAAGCCACTCCTGACCATGGCACGTCACCATGACAATGAATAGTCATTATATCACGTAGTACGATGAAATAAAAAAATTGTTTTTCGTTAAACATGAATACATGACGCATAACACGTTTCAGGAGGAAAAAAAATCACCCGACTTGACCATTCCGATGACGTTTATCATAACAAGACATTACATCATGACATGTCACCATAGAAATGACATGTCATCAACATGAAAATATCAAGAATCACTCATGAGCATGGCATGTTGCCATGACAGCGGCTTGTGTCGTCGTATGTCACTCATGATCATAACGTGTCACCTCGGCAATGACCTGTTATCTATGACATATCATTATGACATGAAAATATTGAGATCATTGTTCATGAGCGTGACACATCGCCATAACAACAGCCTGTGTCATCATATATGTCCCTTATGATCATTACATGTCACTCATGATCATGATATGTCACCAAAAAACAATGACCAGTCATCTATAACATGTTATCATGACATGAAAATATTGAGATCATTGTTCATGAGCATGACACATCGCCATGACAGCAGCCTGTGTCATCATATATGTCACTTATGCTCATTACATGTCACTCATGATCATTATATGTCACTCATGATTATGATATGTCACCAAAAAACAATGACCTGTCATCTATAACATGTTATCATGACATGAAAATATTGAGATCATTGTTCATGAGCATGACACATCACCATGACAGCAGCCTGTGTCATCATATATGTCACTTATGCTCATTACATGTCACTCATGATCATGATATGTCACCAAAACAATGACCTGCCATCTATAACATGTTATCATGACATGAAAATATAAAGATCTTTATTCACGAGCATGACACATTGCCATGACAACAGCCTGTGTCATCATATATGTCCCTTATGATCATTACATGTCACTCATGATTATGATATGTCACCAAAAAACAATGACCTGTCATCTATAACATGTTATCATGACATGAAAATATTGAGATCATTGTTCATGAGCATGACACATCACCATGACAACAGCCTGTGTCATCATATATGTCACTCATGATCATGATATGTCCTGGCATGTGTGACATGTTATCATGACATGAAAATATCGAGACCATCACTTGTATGACGACCATGTGATGCTTTTTTGTGACGATTTTCGATTTTTTATGCCACAGCCAAGACATAAAAATGTCAAAAGTACGAAACTATTCAAAGTATCCCCACATCGCGGTATATTCAGCCATTTTTCATTCAAAATATATTAAAAAGTTTGAAAAAGTTAATCCCTTTGAAAGAGTGATTAAACATAGACGTCAAATTTTCGCATATAACTATTAACTACCACATTATAAATTATGAACATCCCGTTAAATGTACCAAAAGAAGATATTAAAAGCTAATAAATATTCATGAAGATGCAAACTTACCATCCTAATATCGGCGGACAAGTAATGGTGATTGCCAATAGCCAAACGATTAATATCATCAGCAACGCCAATCGTTTGGATCGAAGTCTTTTAGAATAATTCAACGGACTAGTTATCGCCAAATACCTATCTATAGAGATAGCGCATAAACTTAATATAGACGCTGTGCATAAACACACATCCGATGATATCCATATATCGCACAGTACCCACCCCCATTCCCACGAACCTGAAAAACGCGTTTAAGAAGTTAATGTAGACATTTTTATGGTAAAAGTTTTCCAACAGTCGGTGAAAATAATTCAAGTTTTTATTAAAGAAACAGATGGTTTGAATATTCGCGGCCGTAATAATCATCTAAGCTGTTTGAGATTTCGTTGCTTAAAAAGATTAAAATATTCCGCTAGTGCGATTAATTAAGCGGACTAATTAATTTATAAATATTGTTACCATATAAGTGATTTTAACCATCCCCTGATGAATACGTAGACTCGTTATAATCTTGAAATAATTCTCGTATTAAGGTACTCGTATTGGTTCGTTGAGATAAAATTAAATTGAAATTTTGATTTACACGTGTAAATGGTGCGCGCATTTATAAAGGTGCGGTATTTCTAACGTTTTTCAAGAGCACCACAGTTGAAATGGATCACTGATTAAATATTTGCTCGGGGGTTCTTATTGTTTAATGAAAATTTCTCTCGACGAGCCAAGACGTACATAAACATTGTTAGGAAATTAATTACTCCGGTATGTCGTCTGCTTTGGAGAATGGACTTCGAAGCATAGCTCTTCTTAATGACTTACGTTTATAAAATATCGGTACATATATTACCTCGCGAATTGTATTAAATTCTAGGTGTCCGCAAAAGCTAAATCGTCATTTGGAATTCGTGTAAATTCATCGGGGTATTTGTTAAATAAATCGTGGAATTTCAAAAAATAGCGCAATTTTCATAAATACCTGCTTAGTGGTTTGAGAATTTACCAAGATTCCTTTTAAAGCTTTCTTTTAAATCCTAGATGATTTTATAAATCATTTAAAATGGTAATTACTCGTATTTCGTATAACGTCGAAGAATAAACTTTTTATATAATTTAACGATTAAACATTTGTTGGTGGATTTTATTCGTAGCACACGTTAATCTTAAATTAAACATTTCGTGTTTTGAAATTGAAAAGAGTTTAGATCGTTAATTTTCCAACTTTTCATTATAATTTTCCTAAGCGTTGGATTTTCATTTTGAAAGGTAATTTTATTAGAGAATCGCGTGACAAAAATTCAAATATTACCTCTGAGATGAGATGACACAGCCAAAGGCATTACGAATGCACCCACCAGCCAATCCGCTACTGCTAATGACATTATGAAGCAATTGGTCACCGTTCTTAGACGTCTGGTTGTTATCACAGCTATTATAATTAACGTGTTACCGACCTAAGTAAAATACACGATCAATAGTTCAGCCTACCAATCGTACGCGGTCATTTTGAAATTAGAAAATTTAACCTTGTTGGGTTATTTTACCCCCGCGACTTGTTTGAACGCTCGATACATTCAAGCGTCGTCCTGCTCAAATACCGAAATTCATAAATGGTTGTTAACCTCGCCAAGAATGCGCTACGTTCACTGTCGAAAGTTATATTCGTTATGTGTATTTATTCGCGAATAAAAAATTCCATCTTTTGAAAAATACAAAATACATTATTGATCAGTCATACAGAAAATTGATAATTCGTCGAGCTCTTTGAAATCAACATCGTCGTAAAAGTTTTGTTAAATGATACGATGAAAATAAAATCCGATTTTGATGGCGTATCTAATGACTCAATGGAACTGAAAATTCATTCATATGGTTTGTACATTTTATAGACATCGTTTCCTGAATTGCGACAAATTGCGTAATTATCTACTTTTTTAATGGGCCCTTCGACTGCGTAACTTTTATATTTTGGTTTCTTCACGACGACGAAAATAATTGTACGAAAAATTTCATCTTTTGTTAAAACTTTTACGATGCCTCAAAATTAAAAAATTATTTTTTTGGAAAAATTTTATATGTCTATGTTGTTTTATGTATTTTTACGCACAATTCCGTACTGTTTTATAGTTGTGAAATAATAGAAACAGAAAACATTTTAATTCTTTCATTATTCGTCGTATAAAAACTAGAAGAATGTAATTCAAAGGACGAAGTAATTCTTGGTATTCGTGGGTTTAATTTTAAAACCAAAATATTGAATTAATCATCAAAGATAGAGGTCTCAAATTTCCTTCTTCTCGAGATATATTTACATGGAAGCTTCATTTTTTCATTAATTTGCCATTTGGGTGAAATTAACTTCGGGTATATAACAAAGTCACCTAATTAGCTCGTGGTAAATTTACCCAGTATCCCGTATTTATTTACTTTTTAGATTAACAAAATTAACGGAAAGTTTGCTGCGATGTGCTTTCATCGGTATATGGGCCTTAAAAAAAAAGAAATTGTTCAAACATGTAACTTTATCAGGTAGATTACAGTGTTGTTTTCCTAATATTGAAAAAGTTTATTATCTACTTGCCTATAATGATATTGAACGAAAAGTAATTGATAAGAAATAATAAGTTATAGGAAAATTACTCATTAACACCGATTAATATTTTTTTCAGTAATTGTAAACCAAATAAAACTAAAGTTCGCGACTTGAGTCTGGGAGCACCCGAAATTTGAAGACTTGTACTCAAAATATGCGCACGTGACTTATAAAAACGTAAAGCACTTGGAAACACTACTGCTACAGTTTTTATTTGCGTTTTATAAGCGAAAATGTGGTATCTGACGATTGAAACGTGTGACTCCGGTTTTAAGCAAACGTGAATTTAAAAACGTGATGTAGCTTGGAAATGTGACTCATCGGAGTACATGGTACTTCATGTAGGTGATGACTAAACGTGAGACGTGAGTTCAATTGAAACACGACACATCGAAGTTGCAACGTTGAAATGTGACTTATTTAAAAACGTGACTCAAGTTATATGACGCATGAAATACGTGAGCTGTGACAAATTGCAACATAAAAACGTGACGAAACTTCGTGGGAACACGAATCACATGAAAACTAGATATTACAAATGTGATGACCAAACTTGAGACGTGAGTTCAATTAAAACACGACACATCGAAGTTGCAACGTTGAAATGTGACGTATGAAAACGTGACTCGAATTACATGACGCATGAAATACGTGAGCTGTGACAAATTGCAACATAAAAACATGACGAAACTTCATGGGAACACGAATCACACGGAAACTAGATATTACAAACGTGATGACCAAACGTGAGACGTGATTTATTTGAAACACGACATATCGAAGTTGCAACGTTGAAATGTGACATATAAAAACATGACTCGAATTACATGGCGCATGAAATACGTGAGCTGTGACAAATTGCAACATAAAAACGTGACGAAACTTCGTGGGAACACGAATCACATGGAAACTAGATACTAAAAATGTGATGACCAAACTTGAGGCGCGAGTTCAATTGAAACACGACACATCGAAGTTGCAACGTTGAAATGTGACTTATTTAAAAACGTGACTCAAGTTACATGACGCATGAAATACGTGAGATGTGACAAATTGCAACATAAAAACATGACAAAACTTCATGGGAACACAAATCACATGGAAACTAGATATTACAAACGTGATGACCAAATGTGAGACGTGATTTATTTGAAAACGTGACACGTCAAAACTAAAACGTGACTGAAATGACATGGCATTTCAAATACTTCAGATGTGGCATGACTTTATGGAAACACGAGTCACTTGAAATCATAACCAAAACGTGATGTGAAATAACATGACGTTATGCGACGTGAAGAAAACGTGACGTGGGCCTCAACGTTACTTCACTTCGAAAGCAAACCTAATGTAGAAGTAACCAAAACGTGATGTGATTTGAACGTGACGTAGCTTGAAAATATGACGCTTAACACGCAGATATATGCAAAAACATGACTAAAACGTGACTTGACTTGAACGTGATATAACTTAAAACATGACGTTTAACGCGTATATGTACTTTTGTTCTTGAAGATACTCGTAGAAGTGCTGACAGTTTTCTTAATAAATAAAATATAAAAAAAGACGTGATATGTGATTGATAAAATAAAATAATAAACTTTATTAAATAATATATAAAGGAAAGAAGTGAAATGCGAATGAGAATTTCCATTTCGGTTTCGTTTTTTAAAAAGTAAATAAAAATAAAATACTCAATTTTTGGTTTCGTTTCTTATAAAATTGTCAAAAATAAAAAATGCGTTTGGTTTTGTAACTAGAAAAATACCTACAACGGCTACAACTATTTATTAACAATTTTTTTTTTGTAATTAAGAACTTCTTTGCAGACACCTAAACTGAAAAAAACGTAATTTGTTATGCGTAACGCTGCTGTCACACTGCGCTCCCCTCTCCTCTTTCTGCCACGCGCAGACTCAGTTTGTTGAGGACTGAATCAGTGACTACGTAACGTTACGCGACCGACCGGTGTCAAGCCATCACTCCCCCCCTTTTTACTGCGCGCGCATGTTACGCGACCGACTGGTGTCAAGCCATCACTCCCCCCTTTTTTACTGCGCGCGCATATGTTCAACTTGTTGAAATGTTCTGCTTTCGAATATGTACAGATTAAAATGACAACGGCTCAGAGTCTTATTTTTATTCAATTTACATTTACTTATTTATGACGTATCCGTGCGAAGAAGTTCTCACTTCTGCCATGTGTCTTCAACAGCACATCCGATTTTTTCATTTTATCTAACTCGTTATCGTATCACTTTAATTTTGTTTATATATTTTTTTTTAAATAAAAAAATTGCCAACACTTCTAAAGCACAATATCCGAAGTATTGCGAATGAGACTTGTAAAAGAAAAGTCTTCGAATTTCGGGTGTGCGCAGACGTAGGTAAAATCGCGCCAGGTAAATACGTAAAATGTTGTTTTCACGTTGGTACAATTACTGTCAAGTAAAAATAGTGAAATAACGACATTTACGTATTGTCGAGGGAAGTTTTAATTTTACCGAGGCTTTTTTTTGGGCGTTTTTACTGTCGCAAAGGAAAATTCAGTTATTAAATTCTATTTTTAAATGAGTTTTCAGTAGAGGTTAGATATTTATGTTTTGTAACCGCGTGCTTTATTGTGCTTGTTATTCCGTTTCCCTATCTCTTTGTAAAAAAAAAATTTTTCTCTTTAGAACTCGACTGTCGACACATGAACGCAATGGGAATGATACGTAGATGGAAGTTTTTTAATGGAAATTAAAAAACTTGTTTTTGTAATTCATCCTCGAATATAGGAATTTTTTTCATCGGATGTTTTCCTCTGCAAATGTGCTTTTCTTTCAAGATGATCTGTATAAATCTTACTACGTATCAAGAAATACCAAAAAAAGTCGTGGTTTACGATGAAAGCATTATGCAGACTTGTTTTAAGACGGATTAGCTACGAGTTACTTTCGAGGAAATTTGTGTTTTTCTTTTGGTTGTTGAATTTAAATCCGTTTTAGATTGGGATTTTTTTACGGTGAAGCTCCCGTCGTAAAAAATATCGAAGATGAATTCAATTTTTACGATTGCGGAAGTTTTCAAATAATTATTTCGAGCTTTGAAACTCGCGATGTTTAACAATGGGCGTGAATTTTCACAAATTCGTTAATTTTTTCGCGACACAATTTAACGGATTTGCCGATGAAGATTTTAATTTCTTTGTTGGCGTCAGCGTCGCGCTAACGAAGTAGTTTCAAAAAAACGAGACAAATTGGAGAAAAATTCACGAAATATTTCGACGAAAAAAAATACTCCGAAAAAGGCGCTTTAAAAACATAATTACTTAAAGGCTGAAAAACGTGACGTTGTGAAATTGTACGACCTTGGGTTTCCAAAATGACCGCAAGAGATGTTCGTTATACTCACGACGGTAACGGAAATTAGTGAACAAAATATAACGGTTAAGATGCCTTGTTGCCAGGTGAAGCTGAATTTTGAAATGCAGTTGGTATTGTTGAATTCATCGTTTTCACATTCGCCATCGACCACCGTCAACAGGTCCATTTTGACGATTCAATTAATCGTGTCTTTCACCTGTAAGAAATGCAAACGTGTATTGAAAATTTCTATTGGAAATAAAAACCGCTTCAAATGTAAATATCTCTGGATATTTGACGTCGAAACTATTTCATGCTTGAAATAAACCCAACGCTCGTTTGTATTTTGAAGTATATTGCGATACGTAATTAAAAACCGTTTTTTTCCCCGGCGACGAAGGAATTTTATTTTGAAACCAATACACGATTTTTTTTAATTTGTTTATTATTTTTATGTGGAAAAAAAAACATCAAAACCGCACCCCCACTTTTTTTTCAGAACCTCGCATCATGCGAAATTATCATTCAAACGATAACATTTCAAGTCGCGTTTACAAAAACGCCATAAAATCCTATTTAGTTACAATGTGCCATCGTAAACCGGAAATTTATACATATTCGAGGAATAGGCAGAAAATCATACATATTTTTATAATACAACGTTGGTTGAATTTTAAATGGCGCGATATGCGGTAAACGATGATGAAACGTGATCCCAAAATACACCGTATTCGTCGATAATCAAATATGAAATATGAAAATTTACCCGCTAATAAATTCACAATGTACGAAGGATGAAAGGTGAAATAAGTTTTCGTGATTTAGATTTTCTCTCGCTTTGGTAAATCGTTCGCCTAACTAATCGTTACCTTATCTCGTTAATTCGCCCTCGAAAGGGGTAAAAAGTGTATTTTCTGTTTTCCGTTGGTGAAAATGGTGAAAACGTATGAAATACGACGAACCAGTAAAGCGGTATTATAATATGAAGGTATAAAAGGGGTGTCTTTTGTTTAAATCTTAATTATTTTTAAAACCATTTTACATTATCTATTGCTGAAAGTCAACCAACGTTTTCGGTAGATGTATTATTCCTGTGAATGAACGTGTTTCATCATGAAGTAGAAAAACAAGTCCTTTTTTTTTTATACGTCGAATTAATGAGCGAAAAATTTCAGTTGAGTGCTTGATCGTTTGTATTTATGAACATTAATTCAAGAAACAAAAAGCATAAAAAAGAGACCGAAATATATGCATTTTCTTATAACTAATTGTTCAAAGTCTACTGTGATTTATTCAGTTACTGATAAAAAGTATGAGAATCACTTGCCCATTATGTGTTTCAGATACGCTGAATTTTTGTTTTAAATATATTCATGAAAAAAGTTTTCAGCTATGGGAATTTTATCCCAAATTCTTGTTGGAAAAAAATTTTTACGTGGAATGGTTTAGAATTTTTTAGAAAAATTTATCGCGTAGATAGAGAACGAAAGTTTTTAAAAAATGTTCCCACGTTACTCCACAACTTGAGATAATTTTTTTAATTTTTATTTCATTAGGGATGTAACACAAAATGGTTCGTGGGTTTGTACTTTGTGCTGTACAATTGTAATCCTATGAATTAATTAAGTTACAAAATATCTATTATTTATCCTTACGTAATGCGTTTTATTTGAGTTTTTAAATTTCGAGTGATGGAAAATATTTTGGTTCGGGAACTCGAAGATTATTAATTTAAATTGACGATATTATATCGAAACGCAGCGTATTTCTTCAATTATAAAAGTACGATTGATCAAAGTGAAATAAATGGAAAATTAATCGACTTTTCGAAGTCGGAATTTCAAACCGGAAAGATTGAAGTTTTCAATATCAAAATTAAAATATCAAAATTTTGACAACAAAATTGAAATATCGAGATTGAAACATCAAAATCGAAATATTAAAATTTAAATATCGAAATTGAAATATTAAAATCGAAAATCGAAATAACGAAATCGAAACACCAAAAATTAAATATCAAAATTGAAAATTAAAATATCGAGATTGAAACATCAAAATCGAAATATTATAATCGAAAATCGAAACATCGAAATTGAAATATTAAAATCAAAATATTATGATCAAAAATTGAAATATCGAAATTGAAACATTGAAATTGAGATGTAAAAACGAAGCATCGAAATTGAAACATAAAGATCAAAAATTGAAATATCGAAATTGAAACACCAAAAATTAAATATCAAAGTTAAAAATTGAAATATCGATATCGAAACATCGAAATATTAAAATCAAAAATTGAAACATCAAAATTGAAATATTAAAATCTAAATATTGTAATCGAAATCGAAACATTGAAATTGAGATGTAAAAACGAAGCATCGAAATATCGAAATCAAAATATTAAAATCAAAAATTGAAACATCGAAATTGAAATATTAAAATCGAAGTATTGTAATCGAAATCGAAACATTGAAATTGAGACGTAAAAACGAAGCATCGAAATCGAAACACCAAAAATTAAATATTAAAATTGAAAATTAAAATATCGAGATCGAAACATCGAAATCGAAATATTAAAACCGAAAATTGAAATATCGAAATCAAAATATCGAAATCGAAACATTGAAATTGAGATGTAAAAACGAAGCATCGAAATTGAAACATAAAAATCAAAAATCGAAATATCGAAATTGAAACACCAAAAATTAAATATCAAAATTGAAAATTGAAATATCGATATCGAAACATTGAAATATTAAAATCAAAAATTGAAACATCGAAATTGAAATATTAAAATCTAAATATTGTAACCGAAATCGAAACATTGAAATTGAGATGTAAAAACGAAGCATCGAAATATCGAAATCGAAATATTAAAATCAAAAATTGAAACATCGAAATTGAAATATTAAAATCTAAATATTGTAATCGAAATCGAAACATTGAAATTGAGACGTAAAAACGAAGCATCGAAATTGAAATATAAAAATCAAAAATCGAAGTATCGAAATCGAAACACCAAAAATTAAATATTAAAATTGAAAATTAAAATATCGAGATCGAAACATCGAAATCGAAATATTAAAACCGAAAATTGAAATATCGAAATCAAAATATCGAAATCGAAACATTGAAATTGAGATGTAAAAACGAAGCATCGAAATTGAAACATAAAAATCAAAAATCGAAATATCGAAATTGAAACACCAAAAATTAAATATCAAAATTGAAAATTGAAATATCGATATCGAAACATTGAAATATTAAAATCAAAA